>JAGDYQ010000007.1:14415433-14500433 GCA_021962125.1 Bulinus truncatus
TTCCCCTCCCCCCTCCCCTTGCATCAATTGTAGAATCTCTAATATATCTGTTGTGAACTGCAGTTGTTCATTGGCGTTACCTTGTCCTTCAAAATATTACCCTTAACCTTGACCCAACTGTACTCAAAAGCTAGTACATTGTTAGTCAAAAGAACTCAATAACCTATATTGATTTTTTTTTTTAAATCAGTACCTTATAAGATGACAAGTTGGAAACAATAAAAAAAAATTTACTACTTGCGTGGAATATCGATCTTCAGTTGATTCGACATTTTGTCTGACATCTCACAAGCAATTTTTTTTTTTCGTTTATCAAGATGTTATTCTCTCGTTTCACCTGTTATAACATTGATTCATCTAAGGAAACTTTTGGACCATTGCCGATCATAGTATTGACCGAATTATTCTCTCTGCTCTTAAATGTGTCACTGTATACATTTTGATATCGATTTGACCCATACCACCCAGAGGTAAACTATTATTACTATTATGGTGTAGTCGCTGTTGTTGTTGTATAATATATTGACATTTTTACATCAAAGATGACTATTTATTAAGTAGTTGCAAGGAAAGATTAACAGAAGATACCAACAACTCGATAGCAAATTATTTTACTTAGTTTTTAATTTAAAAAAAATTAGAAATCAATTGTACACATATAAGAACATTAAAACATAGAGAAAAAACCTTCTTGCACTGAATTAGTTCTGTTTGAAGATGATCATATTATAACTTGAATATAATTATATTAGAACCTGAATATAATTATATTAAAATTAAATATGTTTATATTATAACTTGAAAATAATTATATTATAACTTTAATATATTTATATTATACATTTACATAATTACATTATAATTAACATTGCTGTGATTACAACTTAAAATGTATTTTTACCATGCCCATATATATATATATATATACATATATATATATATATATATATATATATATATATATATATATAGAGAGAGAGAGAGAGAGATAGATAGATAGATAGATAGATAGATAGATAAAAACAAAACTTCTAGCTAAAGAGACTGTTTATTAAGAGTACCATGTACAATGACTTCTGCTACTAAATATGTGTATTTCCTAATGTAAAAATGAGGATGCCCCATTTCGCCCTAACCTATTTACCTCCCAGACCTGACTCTGATTTACTGTTTCACGCCCTAAAGATAGGATCCGGCTATTGAACAATCTGATTATCGGCTCTTACATGAGTTGTTTTTTTTCTCCCCTGTCTGTTTGCCCTGCAAAACTCCAATCTCTTCGGCACGTTCCCCCGAGTTCATTGGTCTAGAGGCTACAAAAAAAGGGGAAGTTATTTGAAATAACAGTTCATTTGGATTTTATTGGAAGGTACCTCATATAGGATGTGACGTGGGGGGACAAGGGTTTAGGGTGACAGAAAACAGACCAGGGCTGGCAGAAAAAAAAAGACTTGCAGTGAGTGTTGTATTGTCCGTTCTCCAGGTTGTAAAACTTCCGAGTTGGATTACCTGCACCGATGTCAACGAAGTCCAGAGATTTAGAATTAACTCAGGTAAAATGAACTTTGAATTTTTATTATTTATGCCTATCTATTTGTTCAATATTAGACATGTTTACCGAACTTAGATGTATATTAATTACTTTCTTTTTTAAAGCATGGAATAGTAAAGATACAGTTTAATTCAAGTCTTTTTATTCTTTTTTCTGTACAAATGAATTCTTATGGACACTAAGGTAGATATATCTGTAAACAGAGATAATGTTAATGACATACAGTTGCATATATAAATAGGAAGATTAGTGAATACATAGACATAATACAATTCATGATTAGCTATTTAAAAAAAAAATATGAAGATTATCTGCTAAGAGTAGATCTTCAATGTAACATAATAAAAACTGTTGTTCAATTCACTAACAACATGTTCAGTCAAATGAGTGATAACTCAGCCTCTTGTTCAATGCCCCCCCTTCTCTCCCACTCCTTATATTTACAACAACTTAATTTTTGGCTTTTATTAATTATTTGACTTGAAAAAATGAAATAAAAAGAAATATTTTGATGCCATCATCCAATATCTCACTTGTCTCCTATCATCATCCAATATCTCACTTGTCTCCTATCATCATCCAATATCTCACCTGTCTCCTATCACCATCCAATATCTCACTTGTCTCCTATCATCATCCAATATCTCACTTGTCTCCTATCATCATCCAATATCTCACCTGTCTCCTATCATCATCCAATATCTCACCTGTCTCCTATCATCATCCAATATCTCACTTGTCTCCTATCATCATCCAATATCTCACTTGTCTCCTATCATCATCCAATATCTCACTTGTCTCCTATCATCATCCAATATCTCACCTGTCTCCTATCATCATCCAATATCTCACCTGTCTCCTATCATCATCCAATATCTCACTTGTCTCCTATCATCATCCAATATCTCACTTGTCTCCTATCATCATCCAATATCTCACCTGTCTCCTATCATCATCCAATATCTCACTTGTCTCCTATCATCATCCAATATCTCACTTGTCTCCTATCATCATCCAATATCTCACTTGTCTCCTATCATCATCCAATATCTCACTTGTCTCCTATCATCATCCAATATCTCACTTGTCTCCTATCATCATCCAATATCTCACTTGTCTCCTATCATCATCCAATATCTCACTTGTCTCCTATCATCATCCAATATCTCACTTGTCTCCTATCATCATCCAATATCTCACTTGTCTCCTATCATCATCCAATATCTCACCTGTCTCCTATCATCATCCAATATCTCACCTGTCTCCTATCATCATCCAATATCTCACTTGTCTCCTATCATCATCCAATATCTCACTTGTCTCTTATCAATACAAGCTTCCTCTATATTTCACATCTGATAAATTCATTGATATATTTCATTTTAAAATACGTTTGTGTAAAGTTAAAACGATAAACTTATTCAATTATATTATTTTAAAAACTAAATAACAGAGTCGTCACAAGTTGTATTTGGATTTAAAAAAAAATACCTGATTGCAAGAAAGAATTTTGTTTTTTAAAATCTATTTTGTTTTATTCCGCGTTTAAACTATAAACTACGTGTCTCATGAAGTGTCTGTTCGCACCCCCAACGCCCAAAGCGGTTAAGGGTATTATACTGCGGAAACTATGCACATTTGTCTAAAATTGTTTCGAAGTGTGTGTGTATGTGTGTGTGTGCGTGCGTGCGTGCGTGCGTGTGTGTGTGTGTGTGTGTGTAAATATGGTATTGTGGTCAGATAATTTGACCATCTTATAAAAATGTTTAACTTAAGGATCTCCTTTCGGTGCAATTCTTTTTGTAAATATTTCAACTAAAATATAACGACTTCAGTAGAATCTTCAAAACTATATATAGATCTATTTAGTATTACATTACTTAAAACGCAGCTCAGACATACACAGCAATTTTATCATTTAAATACCGTACTTTGTTATTTCACAATCAAAACGTTTTATTTTCGTTGTATCAATGATCTGCCAATCAAAATGTTATTTTCGTTGTATCAATGATCTGCCAATCAAAATGTTATTTTCGTTGTATCATTTTTCTGGCCGCCAATTGATGCGTACCCAGTAAGTAGAAATATTTATTAAATCTGTATTTGTTAAGGCCTCGTTGGTTTTAAGTCCGCAGGGTAAAACCAAAAAACAAAGTAAGGTTCCAAAAGTAGTCTTTAACATTAAGTGATGGTCGCCCAGATTTCATTTCGTCGCTGTACACTTTTTAATGGACAGTATCAAATTGAAGTGTACTACAGTAGATAATTGGATGATGGTGTACAATTTAAAAAAAAAATCATCTAGTGTCAGGAAAGTAGACGGGCATGTATTGTTTACTTTGCCTCCTCCTCCCCTTCCCACATACAAAACCCAATCAATACTGAACGAAAATAAAACATAATCATTGAAAGAAGACCTATATTCCACCAAATATGACGCATCTGAGTGACATCCCAGTTAAAGTACATACCATGACAAAGCGATCAATTCTCTGGGTGTCACTTGTACCATGGACACCTGGAGCGGACAAACACTCCGCCATCGGTGGAGAGGGGGGTGGGGAACTGTCACAAGTGCTCTGGGAGTTTGACTACCATCGATTCAGTGACAAAGTGCGATTAAAAGAGTGGTCAGCAGGTAATGAGACAGAGAGACCAAATTACACCCCCACAGAAAGACCGGGGCATAGAAATACAAAAAAAAAAAAAATTTTCATCGAAATGGTTGGCAGAAAGAATTGGAGTGTGTAATGCTTCATTTCATTTATACATATGCAACCAAAGGAAGACAGCCATGGCCACGCTGTATATGTAAGCAAAGAATGATTTCCCTTGCCACGATGATGAGACATCACTTAGAAATAGCGGCCAATATTTTTTTTTTATTTTTATTTTAGATAGTATTATTTTTATATTTTTATTTTTTATTTTTTTTTTTTTTTTATTTTAATTTTTTTTTTATTTTAAAAATAAAAAGGAAAAAAGGAAGAAATTTTTTTTATTTTATAAAAATAGTAGAATTTTTTTTTTTTATTTATTTAAAAATATTTTTTTTTTTTTTTTTTTTTTTAATTTTTTAATTTTTTTATTTTTAAAGATGTGCCAGTATTATGTGACTTTATCAAAATTTTAAAAATATATTTTAAAGTTTATGTTTATTAATAAAATAAAAAATCAACAAAACTGACTTGAATATTTATTTTGAGAATTGTTTTAATACAACCAGCAACACCCAACCACAGCAGCACCTCCAATTTAATCCTAACTCCAACCCCATCAAACCCCCAACATCAATTTACAACATTCACAATGCACGTTAAGAAAGAGTGAAGAAAGAGTGATACCGCCTTGTGGGTCCGCGAACTAGGCGGTTACCAAGAGATCCTCCCCCCCCCCCCCTTTCTAAAAAAAAGTGTAAGAGTCTGAAATGAATTTATTATGCAGAAGGGCCATATAAATAGTATTTAATGAAAACAACAACAATATTGCAATAACGTAGAAGTGAGATAAGTAAGAAAAAAAAAGGGTATAGATAGGCAGGGACGTAGTTAGCTAATGATGTAAACTATGGGAGTTCAATTATGGCACCCCAACAACACCGTTCTTTGAAAGTGTGTAAACTTAAAACAATAATACCTCTTGACATCACATATTAATTTTAGTTTGGATGAAAGACCGATTCTTCATTCATATTTCGCCTTTTCTATTGGCTGTGTCCTCACACGTCTTTTTCTGTTCTCTAAGAATAGGTCTGAAACATCAATCTTTTAGCACTCTCTGTAGCCCTTTCAATGTGATATCATTATAGACCTTCAATAATAGGTCTGAAACATCAATCTTTTAGCACTCTCTGTAGCCCTTTCAATGTGATATCATTATAGACCTTCAATAATAGGTCTGAAACATCAATCTTTTAGCACTCTCTGTAGCCCTTTCCATGATATCATTATAAACTTTGAAGAATTATAGCTGTTGGGTTATCTTATATGTTCTTACTTTGCAGTGACTTGCTGACATAGTCAATCATTGACAACAATCTTCATCACAATCCCAGAATGCACACACAAGAGGAAACAATTGATGGTACTAAATTGGCTGCTCCAGATCTAGTATCAAAATTGCTTTTCAGCGTTTTCAGATATATCTTAAAAGTCGACCGAACACCACACTTACTTCTAAGCACAATACATTCACTGCTTCTTCACCATCTCTTGTGTATGCGACTTTTCAATGTTACACGATCGAATGAGAAAACTTTTTAATCATCGTTATGAGCAAAATATTTTAAAAATCGACTGAACAATCTTTTGTTTTCTATTTTACAGAAGCACTGTTAACAAAATCTACGTTTAGTGTAAGTGCAGATTACAGTACATGTCTAGCGTTATGAGTTGTAGACGATATGTGGGTCTGAAAACCCCAAAAAAACCCCAAAAAAATCAGCCAATTTTTTTTTCTTTTCTTTTGAATTTTAAAAAAAAAAAACCCCCAATTGGGAAACAAAAAGGATTTTTTTTTTTTTCATTAATCAAATTTGTTCCTGTCTTCTCCATGTACAAATGAGATTAAAACAAGTTGTTGTTTTGAGCTAACCCTAGCTAGTGACGATATATCACATATGTACATTTATATCTAATGAAAATTTCTAGAAAAGGAGTGGGCGACCATTTTAATGGGACAGAGGGGCATATTGTGATCTTTTAAATATGACAAAAGTGCTGGATCAAGAGCAGATTGTTGGATTATACTGATGAAAACTAGTGGAAAGAGAATGACTGTAGACCAGATGAAAGCTAGTGGAGAAAGTGTACTGCAGAGTGCAGACCATATGTGTGGCCTGGATGATGACTTATGCGGTGCCCCCTCTAGCTTGGCGCCCTTTGTGGCAACAAAAGGTGTACTACCCTTCTCACGCTATTGAAAAAAGGCAGCAACATAAAAAAATTTAAACCCCGTGAGACAGAGGAAACTTGGTGTCTTAAAAGCTTGCGTCAACAAACCAGCACTGAACAGATTTAAACCCAAGACTTCTCTAAATAATTCTGCAACATTTTTTTTCACATCAGAATTAATTTTTTTTTCAACTTTACCATATGATAATATATTGTCCTTAGGATCAAAATAACTTCATCTTTTGAAATTAACTGTTTTATCTAATGAACAGAAAACATTCAAAATAAGAGAAAATAATAAAGTAGAACGTAGAGACAACAAAATAACAGACTACATGCAAAGCAGGGGGAAAAAAAATCAGCAACAAAAAAATACAATACATGAATAAAATAATCAGCTGGAAAGGATAAAGAATAATATTTAAATGACTAGTATAGCACTTCAAAACAGTGAGCAGTGTATTCAATAGACAGTGAGCTAACATATGCAATGTATTCAATAGACAGTGAGCTAACATATGCAATGTATTCAATAGACAGTGAGCTAACATATGCAATGTATTCAAAAGACAGTGAGCTAACATATGCAATGTATTCAATAGACAGTGAGCTAACATATGCAATGTATTCAATAGACAGTGAGCTAACATATGCAATGTATTCAATAGACAGTGAGCTAACATTTGCAATGTATTCAATAGCATGTTAAAATGACCTGCATGTGATGTGGATTTAACATAGCCATGAGCCACTTAGCTTACCAAACGAAAATCGATGGATGGTCATTTTATGAAACCTCCCTGAATGAATATGATCTTCGTTATTTATGGGTAAGCACAAACAGCCATGAATAAACTATAAATAGAATTGATAATTAGGGAGTAGATGTGATCTCTAGTGCTCTGTCTAAGTGGGCAGCGGCTGCAGCCAGTTGCCTCACGTGTGTTGACAACTTGACGTACTTTGATTATGACTCGTCTCTCTATGTCTTTTATTAGGAATTCAACTGAAAACACTTCACTGTACGCCTGACATTCAATTATTTTTTGTAAAAAAAAAATGAGTATTTTATAAAAATGTTTCTTAAAAAATTGTGACGAAAAGTAAACGAAAACAATGAAAAAAATAAATAATTCAAGAATTTATTGTCTGTACATCCTGTAATATCCTAAAACTGGAGAATGACATCTGTACTTTACAGCACCAATCATATTGTTCATTCGACCTGAACAACTTTACTGTACAGGTCATTTAGAAAAAAATAAAAAAAAAAAAAAGCTCTCGAGAAATCTTTCACGTATGATGCTATCACGTATGATGCTATCACGTATGATGCTATCACGTATGATGCTATCACGTATGATGCTATCACGTATGACGCTATCACGTATGATGGATGACGCTATCACGTATGATGCTATCACGTATGATGCTATCACGTATGACGCTATCACGTATGACGCTATCACGTATGACGCTATCACGTATGTTGCTATCACGTATGATGCTATCACGTATGATGCTATCACGTATGACGCTATCACGTATGATGCTATCACGTATGATGCTATCACGGCTACCGATATTGTGCCAAGGGTAAGCACTTATTATGTCTCAAAGTCTGGGGATTAATTTAGTTTAAAAAAAATGGATCAAAATTTAAATAAAACGACATTGTAATATAATGGAATATAAATATATACACTTCACACAAAGAATCAAAATTTAAATAAAACGACATTGTAATATAATGGAATATAAATATATACACTTCACACAAAGAATCAAAATTTTAATAAAACGACATTGTAATACAATTAAATATAAATATATACACTTAACACAAAGAATCAAAATTTAAATTCAATATTTTTAATACATGCATGAATAAAAAAAAAATCTGTGTATAAATCACTTAAAGTAATGATTATAGTACACGTCACTGAGCTGCACATTGACCCCGATTGGTTTGACCTCGTGGAGCTCTAAATAGTTGATTCGACTATTGAACGTCCTTCGGATCGACCCAGTCATTGAAGCGTAGAGCCTGACCCTCAAAACAAGCCAGCCCCCCCCCCCCCACAATAAATCAATACCTCTCACATTTTCTAATCAGTATCTCAATAAAGATGTTAAATAAATATTGACTTAATATAAATATAAAATAACGAAAGTTATCTTCAGTGGTTTAATCGGTTATGATTGAATATTTGGGATCGAACCGTCCGAGTGTAAAAATTTCCAGGGGTGGAAATTCATTCCTTGATATGTTTTGATAACTTGTTAAAAAAAAATAATTATACAAGTATTCTGTTGTTCAGTAAGAAAACAGCAATAACATAAAACACCCAATTTTAGAATAATCAATCTTGAGACGCTCTCAGAAATTCACTAGAATATTTTCACGTTCGTTGAGATCTAAAT
Source organism: Bulinus truncatus (assembly GCA_021962125.1). Taxonomy (NCBI): domain Eukaryota; kingdom Metazoa; phylum Mollusca; class Gastropoda; family Planorbidae; genus Bulinus; species Bulinus truncatus. Next base: position 14,424,305 of record JAGDYQ010000007.1, read on the forward strand.
TTTCTTTAATATTCTAAAACTTTAAATGTTTTAAAATTAACAGAATTTTCAGAAACTTTAAGTTGTTTTATTGCCCTCCTGATTGGATAAAATTTTCCTATAGTCTCAAATTGAAATCCTTCTACCCTTTTAGATCCTCTTTACCTTTAATGGGACAGATTTTTGTAGTGACCTTCTTACATCCCGACCGATGGTGCAATGGCCATGTAGGCACCACGGGAGACATCGATGAAACTTTCACATAACCTGAACAATTCCTTGGTCTCACCGATGATCGAGCCCATGACTCTCAGGTCAACAGTTTTTAAAATCCGCACACTTTATTTTTTATAACAATGGTTTTAACTGACGCATAAATGAACAAAGTTTAATAAAAGATCAAAATTTGCCCGTTAAAAATAGTCTATATATTAAGAAAACAAATCTCTCACTACATTCCTAGCTAACAGAATCAATCACTGTATCATTTCTTAGATATAACAAGCCGTACGATGCGTTTATTGTGGTATGTATTTACCTTTTTAAAGTTGTCTTAGCTCTAGAAATGTAAAACGTGCTTGTTTTTTAATTGTTGTTGTTTTTAAAAATAAAGTTGTTTTATTTTTCAGCTACTGTAAGACACGCATCTTTGTGGATGGCAAATATCCTAATGCTTTGTAAACAAAAAGTCTAAAACCATTAACCGCCAGGGCTCGATTTACCGCCGGGAATGCCGGGGAATCCCCGGCACTGAGACCTGTCATGCCGGCTCTGATTTAGCTAATATATCCCAGCCGGGGGATGAAATCATAGACATTTATCCCCGGCTCTGCAGAAATTTCTTTTCATTCCCCGGCACTGGTTTTTTTCTAAAGTCGAGCACTGTTAACCACTGTCATAAAGATATAAATCTACACTCTACTGAAGATTGGCCTCGTGTACCAGCACCTCTTTACAGACATCGGGTACTTAAAAGTGCTTCAGCTTCAACATATCTTTTTTTCCCCTGTGTGAACATTGAATAAATAGTCGACTGATCTTTGTAAGTGCCATGAAAGTTTAACTTGACCTAGACGCCATTATAGTTTCAGTTCAGGCTATCATCCATCTCAGACAACAGTCATATTATGTAAAAAAAAAAACCAGTAAGATTTAGTAATTAAAGTGAATTCTTCTTAACTGTTCTATTTATTTACCAATTAAAAGAAAAAAAAAAACAACGATTCGGACAACGTTTGATGAAGTTATATAATGTAAGAATACATGTACATGTCGTGTATTCTATTACTAATTGATTTCCATTCAGTAATTGGTAATGAATATTTTTTTTTTGGTCTGTGCTACACAACCTTTTTCAACTCACGGTGCACTTAATTTTTTTAATTTTTTTTTTAAATCGATGAAAAAAAAATGCTAAAAATAAACAAAGAAACATAACCCATCATTTGAAGTGAAGAAAGGGCAGCAATCTTTTACAAATTGCATTGGAGCATTGTGATTTTAATGCACGATTTTCGAACATTTTATTTCTGTTGCTCACAGAAATATTTCGTGTTATTGCACTCTCTAATCTCAAGGCCTTCCGTTTGAGAATATGCGTTGATAGGTTAAAATAATGTTTAGTAGCTTCTAATACATTTAGAAATTTAAAATTATTTTGAAAAACCCCGGTAACACATTTAGAAAATCATTTGAAATCATCGACTATGATTAAAATGGCGGGACGTCCTGCTTGCGATCAAACTGTTTCCTTTATTATCTTTCATTTTTTGTTATACCATTGAGTCAATTATTTCTTCGTTGATAAAGTTGTGACTGAACTATAAACATTTCTCATGTCTTTTGACTTTTGGTCTATTTCATGACCAACTTTAATAAATCAAATTATGGTATAATGATATTTCTAATAACTAAATGCTGGCGATTATGAACGCAAATGTCTACTTATAGCTCACACTTGGCAAGTTCTTTAAATGTTTTTGCAAACCTCTAAAAGTCACCCTAAAAAATGAAGCCCCTTTTGTAGCTGCTGTTAATATGTTTCTTAGGACCACGCCTTTTACCTCAAAGAATTGTTTATTACCCAATATTTAATGTAATTAAGACTTCACGTATTTTTCGGATCATAAGACGCACATTTTTCCCTCCAGAAATGAGGGGGGGGGGGTGGGGAAGTCCCTGCGTCTTATGGTCCAAATGTAGAAAAAAAATGTTAGGGTTAGGCTGATAACCATAATGTGTCAAAGTCTAAATGCTGCTGTCTACGTTACAGTATTGATTACATTAGTTTATGACTGTGCTGTTGGTATTGATTACATTTGTTTATGACTGTGCTGTTGGTATTGATTACATTTGTTTATGACTGTTTGTTTTTTTCTGCATTTCTCTTCTCTAAAAACTGGTGCGCCTTATGGTCCGATGCGTCTTATTGTCCGAAAAATACGGTACTTTTAAAAACAGGCGGCACTTGCAAAAAAAAAAAAGAAATGTATGAACTTTGAACTCATTAATACCACAGGATATCGACTAGTAAACTAGCAGAATGAAGATAAAAAAAACAGCTATTCTAAAGTGGAAGCTCTACACATTTGATTCGTTCTTAATTCAATTGTTCTGACATATTTTTTCCTATGGCTTTCTTTGTTTCACAGGTTACCTAAATTAACCGAACCCCCCCCCCCCTCAAATGAGCATAAGGCTTCCACGCCCCCCACCTCCCCGAATCGTCTTAGCGCCCCAGGAGAAGGGAATATCGCTAATTTTTTGGAATCACTGCCATGGGCCTACACGTTCATGGAATAAATTGAATTTGACTAATTAGAAAGTAGACAGTGATAAGCCAAAGTTGTATTAATACATATTTACTCTTAGATAAGCAGTAAACACACTCCATCTTTGTTTAGTGTGTTTCAGAAGTACTAATTCGTTTGTTGTAAATAAACAGTGTGTGCTTAGTGTGCTCCAACTAGTTCGTGCTTGTAAATAAACAATGTGTGTTTAGTGTGCTCCAGAAGTACTAATTCGTGTTTGTAAATAAACAGGTTGCGTTAAAAATGTATGTAAACTTAGACCTACTTCTAAAAGTTCTATGTTGGTTTAGTATTTGACAGCAGTAAACAATTTTTAGATGACATGTTTTGATGAGAGCATCTCCCTTCCCGGAGTCACTTAGTTCAATAGAGACTGAAGAAGTGAGGAAACATGTTCCGTGATTTGATATTCATTGATTAGTTTAGATGTGAAGAAGACACTATGAGACTCAACATAAGTTCCTGGTTTAGCTTTAATATTTATAATCTCCATAACAAATAAGATCTAAAGCCTTTAGGATAAAGAATATTGTGTTTTCTGAATAATAAAGAAAATTAGTTATAATGATTTGTCAGAACAATCACACAAATTGACAAATATTTTCATAATAGATTGTGCAGCTAGCTAATCGTAAAAAAAATATACACACAATTATAATGTAATGTTGTCTTCTGTTTCTGGGATCTAACCAGTCTTGTTCATCCAGTGAATACAGTAATCGTTTACAAGACACAAAAACAAATCAAAGAACACATTAATGTCGTAGCCATTGGATAGGCCAGTAACACAAAGATAGATACTATTTACCATTGCAGAATAACAACAAGTGGTGTCAATATTGCTTCTTCCTATTGGCTTTTACTAGCGGAATGTTATGGGCAGGATCGTTTACGCCGCCTTGATAAGACCTATTTTAATAAAAGTACGAAGTGGTCAAGTCTATGCTATCCATCTTCCAAGCCCGCGGAGCATCTCGTATGGGACCATGTTCTATCGGTTATCTTTAGACTGGATGAACTTGTTGATTCAAGATCAATGTTTGGGGAGAATGGTTGCACCCTTAAGTTAAGTGATTGATCTCTTCGATGAGGAAATAATTAATATTGCACTTCGAACATTGATTTCCTTCTATTTTGTATGCTGTTTTTTTCAAGTTTTTTTTTCCTCCCCTGTAAATTCTAAATCTAAATAAAACATTGTCTAGACTCTAGACACACAAAAGATACGTAAACGTTTACACTTTTTATAACGTTCGAGTAGAGCTTTCATCCATCTAATAACATTGTGTGCTAATTTTGAAAGCCGATTTTATGTCTGCTAAAAGTTTCTAAGTGGTTTTGTTATTGGGGAAACTGACCGGTTTTGGATTTCCTGTTTTACTTCTTGTTTACGTCATACAAACAGAAGATCAATGCAGCGTATATCAAGTGTTGTAAATTGTTGGATAGAAGAAAGACATTTCTGTTTAAGTTTACAAGTGGCCAATGAGACACCGATGTAATCAATAAAAGTAATAGCTCAGACGTATATATGACGACTGTGTATGTCTATCTGACATCATACTCTGGAGTTCAATGGGTATTTGGTACCCAGGTCATCAATCAATCTGTTCCCCCCCCCACCCTTACAACATAGATAGAAAACTGTGTGTTCTCAAGTTTTTCTCTATGAGATCTGATTATGTCAATATGGTTACCTCCCCGTATCAGGTGCAGGGCCACAACCAACTCTTCATTCTTCCACAACGCCTTTAATTTTATGAAACCAGAATGAGTTATAGTTCTTGATTATAATTTATTATGTTATAATGATGTTCGTTTAATAGGTCTTTCCTTGGGGTGGGGCTTACCACTGACTCCCGTCCGGGGGGGGGGGGGAGACAAATTGATTGGTTAGTGGGAGGTAACAATAAGAAAAATTTAGTTCCTCGTTGTTTGCATTTGAAAATACTCTAAGTCTCCCCAATAATTTCAGAGTGGTTGATTTCTAAAACCTATTTCCTTCTTCAATAAACTTAAAGCTTCATTAAGTAACCAATTCAATAGTTGAATATTGAAATGCATGTCTATACTAAGTGAGTGGGATGTGGGTGGGAGGAGATACTGAAAGAACGGATTTATTGGACCTTGGTTGGCTAACACTGCTAGTACATGTCAACAGGCCTGTGTTCAAAGTCCATTTAAATACAATGAAAGACAAGTACATCACCCAAAGTGAAACATAAACGTGTTTTTTTTAAAATTCCATGTAAGAGTATAAGTGCTATTACTCAGAATACAAGTACTACTACACAGAATACCAGTACAAGTACTACTACACAGAATACAAGTAATACTACACAGAATACTAGTACTACTACACAGAATACAAGTACAAGTACTACTACACAGAATACAAGTACAAGTACTACTACACAGAATACAAGTACAAGTACTACTACACAGAATACCAGTACAAGTACTACTACACAGAATACATCTACAAGTACTACTACACAGAATACACGTACTACTACACAGAATACAAATACAAGTAATGCTACACAGAATACAAATACAAGTACTACTACACAGAATACAAGTAATACTACACAAAATACAAGTACAAGTACTACTACACAGAATACAAGTAATACTACACAGAATACAAGTACTACTACACAGAATACAAGCAATACTACACAGAATACAAGTAAAAGTGCTAGAACAATACAAATACTACTACACAGAATACAAGTACAAGTACTACTACACAGAATACAAGTACAAGTACTACTACACAGAATACAAGTAATACTACGCATAATACAAGTACAAGTACTACTACACAGAATACAAGTACAAGTACTACTACACAGAATACAAGTACTACTACACAGAATACAAATACTACTACACAGAATACAAGTACAAGTACTACTACACAGAATACAAGTAATACTACACAGAATACAAGTACTACTACACAGAATACAAGTAATACTATACAGAATACAAGTAAAAGTGCTAGAACAATACAAATACTACTACACAGAATACAAGTACAAGTACTACTACACAGAATAAAAGTACAAGTACTACTACACAGAATACAAGTAATACTACGCATAATACAAGTACAAGTACTACTACACAGAATACAAGTACAAGTACTACTACACAGAATACAAGTACTACTACACAGAATACAAATACTACTACACAGAATACAAGTACAAGTACTACTACACAGAATACAAGTAATACTACACAGAATACAAGTACTACTACACAGAATACAAGTACTACTACACAGAATACAAGTACAAGTACTACTACACAGAATAAAAGTAATACTACGCAGAATACAAGTACAAGTACTACTACACAGAATACAAGTACAAGTACTACTACACAGAATACAAGTACAAGTACTACTACACAGAATAAAAGTAATACTACGCAGAATACAAGTACAAGTACTACTACACAGAATACAAGTACAAGTACTACTACACAGAATACAAGTACTACTACACAGAATACAAGTACTACTACACAGAATACAAGTATCAAGTACCCGATCTCTGTCCCTAATAAATATTTATATTTTTTTTTGAAGTCGTAACATACTGCCCACCCTAGTGAACCTGACCTATAAAAAGTTTCAGCCAGTTATTCTCTCACCCCTATCCCATTATTTGTGTGTGTGTGTGTGTGTGTGTGTGTGTGTGCCAGCCTTCAATCGCAGTGGCTGTTATTTCTAAACAGGTCAGGTCTCGTGTTACCCCACAAGTTCTCTCCCCTGTTCATGACCAATCGAGGTATACGTCCAAGAAAATGTCTGTCATCGGACTGTTGGTGTCACAAATGACAGTGCCACACTTGACAGTCACCACGGCAGTAGTCAAATTATCTCACTTGCCAACATCATCTGAAATTTGAAAATAAAGTCCTAACGAAACTCCAGAAACGAAACAAAGTTTACTTAATATGAGAAAAAAAAGACGCTACGCCACTAGCAGCTGAAAATTTTTTTTTTAGACTCATAGCTCCAATGTTTTTATTTATTCCAAGTAATGATAAGTCACAAGTATATTGATTCAGACATTTACAACAAAGTTTTACCCAATAAATATGTATTTACTATAGTTTATATTAAACTATATTTACATTTTGATGCTACAATCAGTTATTTCTGGTTATGGTGAAACCGAATTCGGATAAAGTTTTTTTTTTAAACATGTGATTAAATATGTTCAGTCAATGGTATAACATCATAATAAGTGACTTTCGCAGGCCAATATTGTTTTTTGTTCTATGTACGCCATTTCAATACTTCTTGCAATTTATGACAAGACAAAATTCTAAGATCAACACATTCGGATACATTATGTCTTCAAATTCCATTCGTTGATAAAATACCAAATAAATAAATGAAACAAATGATTGAGAGTCACATCCTTGATTTCTTATCCCATAATTTATTTTAAAATATGAATGATCTGAGTATTGTTTATTGTTTTTTTATTAGTCCACTTTAATAAAAGCGTATTTTTTGTTAAAATTTTTTGACTCATAAACTTGCACAAATTATGTACATCCTTACATACATACGACTGATAACAGAAATACATAATAAATTATCTACATCAATACCAACATACTGTAGACATACCCCTACATAATAAAGTATTTACATCAATACTATCATACTATTGACATAAACCTGCTATATATGTGTATGTTCAAGAGTACATCATTAAATAATCCAACATATTCAGAGATGAGCCTGTGACGACTAGACCGTTAAACGTACTCACTGTGTTTTCAGTGTGGGTGGGTGGGTGTTAGGGATCGGCGGATTAGCCAAATTATTAACACTGTCAACAGTGGCTGGTCATCAACAGTGGCTGGTCATCAACAGTGGCTGGTCAGATATGGAAGTGGGAGCCATTGATTTGAAGATAAGAAAATGACGTTGGATGTAAATAAACGAAAAAAGGATTGTGTAACCCGAGCAGACACATATATTTCCCTGGCCCACTGGTTGTTGTATCACGTCCCACACGCTTGACGTCATTCACGCTGATGACATGTTTCATTGTTGTGTATGTGCGTGTGTGTGTGTGTGTGTGTGCGTGCGAGCGAGTGTGAGTGAGTGTGTGTGCGTTTTAATTCTTTCGTCTGTCGACAATTACCACTGGCTGCTCTGTCAGCCTCCCACTCACTTAACTGACCCAGACATACGGCTCAACAAATCCATCCAGCTTTACTCCCTAACAAAACCACCCGTGAAACCTCACAATAACGGTTGCATTAAAATGTATGACCTACACACAAAGATCCACCGGTTTAGATCTTTCTATTAACTTTCTATTGTTAAAAGGACAAAACTATTTCAGGAAACTCACATTTCCTTACATTTAATTAAAGGGAAATCTTTCACATATGTTTTAAATACATGTGTATATTATGTGTTAAACTAATTATCCATAGTAGCAACAATAAAACTGTGACACAGGGTATAACATAAATCGCACACTAAGTAAAAAAAAAAAGCCGAGTGTCAAAGGATTAGTTCCATCCTCCCCTACAAGCATTAGTTCCCTCCTCCCTCTATAAGAATTAGTTCACCCATCCTCAATAAGCATTGGTTCACCCCTTCCGCTACAAACATTTCTTCCCTCCTTCCTCTACAAACATTTCTTCCCTCCTTCCTCTACAAGAATTAGTTCCCTCCTTCCTCTACAACCATTATTTTCCTCCTTTCTCTACAAGTATTATCGCAGACTGTTCTCAATTTGATTATTTAGTTGTTTTTTGTATCGATAGATGCGATTATGAAATCAAGGACGTTATTTATTATCTTTCAATTCTTTCAATTCCATAACCCTGTATTAACAGACATTAGCACAGCTAAATTGAAAATAAAAATTACATTATAAAAAATATTTTTATAAAAAAAACAACGTTTTTCTTGCGTATTAAAAAGCAGAAAATAATTTTTCTATGAGCCTGGAAAAATTTCTGAATAAATTGGTCACATGGTAATAAACTTTATAAGAGCTTCTAATTTTTATAAAACGAAAAACGTTGCGCGCATGAATTTTATATTATCATTTTATGTGAACGTTTGTTTTACAGTATCAGAATCATCAAATGTTAACAATTAAATCCCAAAAGAATTAATACAGAAGGTTTTCGAAATATCACGATATTGCAGATAATTTATTAGAACTTCAATAAAAAAAATGCATATGAGTAAGTAAAATTAATTATAGTGTTGTATAACCTAAACTTATGATATATAATGTAACACTTGTAAAGTCAATTGAATCAATATATTAATATAGTGAAATTATATTAAACAGGTTTTCATTTATAGAAATTAGAGTATGTTAGAAAGGTTTGGATGTTTGTGTTCATGCGCCCAACGTTTTTCGTTTTTGACTTTTAAACTTGCAAAAATTATGTGAAAATCTTGACAAAACGTTATGGAATATCAATGAGGTTGTGGTAAACTGGGGGATATGCGGGAACGCAGCCGTTTCTCCAAACGTTGATGCACGTCACTGATTGTTCCCTTCACATTTTCTATGTACACAATGTGTGGTAAAAAAAAACATGGCGGTATATGGGAATATGATAGAAACATTGTCCTGCATATTATTTGATTAGTTTTACGGTTGCTCGATAGATGCCACATTTCTCATCCAAGATTTATTGTGTTACATATTAAAAGCACACTTCTATCTTCTGTCACGAACGTCGTTTTATTAACGTCCATTTGATCAATGCCTTTTTTTTTTACAAAAAAATATTTTCTTATAATTGTTGGGAAACTCTAATTTTAAAAATATTTCTCTAGATGAAAAAACGTATAATCCCAAATAATAAAAAATTATCTCTCGTTGTTAGGATGATTCTATTATAATTTTTAAGCAACTGAAAGCCATTGCCATTAACACCAGTAAACAGGTTATGGTATTGTTGTAAACAACCAGTAGACTTATTTAAGAGTGAACATTAAGAAATTCAAGAAAATGAAAGACATCATTTATGAATATATTTATACGTTCAACATTATGGTGTTTACTAATTTACATTGGTCTTATTAAAAGTCAAATGACTTATTAAATAGATAATCGAATATGTTAATGTACGATTGAATATAGAAAATTGCATGTTTCAAATGACATTAATAACTTTTTTTTTTAAAAAAGGGAAAAAATGGAAGTTTGGCTTTCTCGGTGTTCTCCCTTAAATATAAATATCGACTCAATATCGCACATTGTATCGATATCAAGGCCGCAGCCGGGGAGGGGGCTAGGGGGGCTGCAGCCCCCCCCCCCCCAAGTTAATTTTAAAAATTAAATTCTATTATAAAATATACTTCTTTATCATTGCGTTCCAATTTTTTCTTATAAAAAATTCTCCGCACAGCCCCCCCCCCGCAAACCGTAAAGCCCCCCTCCCAAACAAAATTCTGGCTACGGCCTTGATCGATATATCAATTAGAAACTGCACTAGTAAACTATTTAATCAATCTACTAATATATTATTCTCACAATGTATCAATACTATGTTCACAATATATACCAATATGTAGTAATCGCACAAATATCAATATTGAACTACATAAAGTACCAATATTTGATTTGCACAATGTACCCATCTAAGAATCACACAGTGTACCGAAAATTAGTTCAGAATGTATGAATATGTAGCAAACATACAATGTATCAAAATTAGCAACACAATGTATCATTAATTGTTCCCAAAATGTGCTAATATGTGACTCAAACAATGTACCAGTATCTTGATTAGTACACAATGTACCAATATTTAGTAATCAGACAATGTACCAATATTTACTTAACACAAAATGAAGCAATTTTGTATTTAAACTATAAACACATTTCATAATCACACAATAGACCAATATTTAGTAATCACACAATGTACCAATATTTAGTAATCAGACAATGTACCAATATTTAGTAATCAGACAAAGTACCAATATTTACTTAACACAAAATGAAGCAATTTTGTATTTAAAACTATGTACCCATTTCATAATCACACAATATACCCATATGAACGTAAATACAATGTACCAATATTTAACAACACAATGTATCAATATATTAATTATAGAATGTATCTATGTGCTTATCCCAAAATGTGCCAAAAATTTTTAACAAAATGTATTGATATATTACTCTAACAATGTACCAGTATATTGTTAACACAATGTATCAATATGTAGTAAGCATAAAAGGTACCATTGTTTAAAACAACAATGTAGTATTATTTTGTTTACACAATTTACCAACAACTATGTATACAATGTGCCAAAATTTTATTTACACAATGCACCAATAATGTAAACAAACATTGAACTAGAATATTATTCACATATATACAACTCTCACAATGTACCAATATAATACTCATATACAACTATCACAATGTACCAATATAATACTCACATATATACAACTCTCACAATGTACCAATATAATACTCATATACAACTCTCACAATGTACCAATATTATACTCATATACAACTATCACAATGTACCAATATAATACTCACATATATACAACTCTCACAATGTACCAATATAATACTCATATACAACTCTCACAATGTATCAATATAATACTCACATATATATACAACTATCACAATGTACCAATATAATACTCACATATATACAACTCTCACAATGTACCAATATAATACTCATATACAACTCTCACAATGTATCAATATAATACTCACATACAACTATCACAATGTACCAATATAATACTCATATACAACTCTCACAATGTATCAATATAATACTCACATATATATACAACTATCACAATGTATCAATATAATACTCATATACAACTATCACAATGTACCAATATAATACTCATATACAACTCTCACAATGTACCAAAATAATACTCACATATATACAACTCTCACAATGTACCAATATAATACTCATATACAACTCTCACAATGTACCAATATAATACTCACATATATACAACTCTCACAATGTACCAATATAATACTCATATACAACTCTCACAATGTACCAATATAATACTCATATACAACTCTCACAATGTACCAATATAATACTCACATATATACAACTCTCACAATGTACCAATATAATACTCACATATATACAACTCTCACAATGTACCAATATAATACTCATATACAACTATCACAATGTACCAATATAATACTCACATATATACAACTCTCACAATGTACCAATATAATACTCATATACAACTCTCACAATGTACCAATATAATACTCATATACAACTATCACAATGTACCAATATAATACTCACATATATACAACTCTCACAATGTACCAATATAATACTCACATATATACAACTCTCACAATGTACCAATATAATACTCATATACAACTCTCACAATGTATCAATATAATACTCACATATATATACAACTATCACAATGTACCAATATAATACTCATATACAACTCTCACAATGTATCAATATAATACTCACATATATATACAACAATCACAATGTATCAATATAATACTCATATACAACTATCACAATGTACCAATATAATACTCATATACAACTCTCACAATGTACCAAAATAATACTCACATATATACAACTCTCACAATGTACCAATATAATACTCATATACAACTCTCACAATGTACCAATATAATACTCACATATATACAACTCTCACAATGTACCAATATAATACTCATATACAACTCTCACAATGTACCAATATAATACTCATATACAACTCTCACAATGTACCAATATAATACTCACATATATACAACTCTCACAATGTACCAATATAATACTCATATACAACTATCACAATGTACCAATATAATACTCACATATATACAACTCTCACAATGTACCAATATAATACTCATATACAACTCTCACAATGTACCAATATAATACTCATATACTACTCTCACAATGTACCAATATAATACTGACATATGTACTACTCTCACAATGTACCATTTTATGTTTACACAATGCATCATTAAATTTAGAACACAGTGTACCATTATATTACTGCAGATTATAAACACACAGTGTAACAATATATTACTTACACATTGTACACATATTATAAATTCATAATAAACCAATATATTACGTACACATTGTAAAAATATTATAAATTCATAATAACCAATATATTACTTACGCAGTGTAAAAATATTATACATTTATAATAAACCAATATATTACTTACACAAAATACCAATATTGTAAAAATAATATTCTGAAAACTATTTATATAACATGATATTCTCTTTTAATTCGTGGATTAAAGATTGTTTGTATTCCAGAATATATGAAGTCACAGAAAAGTGGGTTATTTGGGATCACTATTTGTGCTGGGACCATATTCTTTGTAAACTTCCATACCAAATTACATTGGCCCATGTCCAAGTATTTCAATGTAGTTGATGACCTTAAATATGACCTTAAATATATTTTAAAAAATACCAAAAAAAATAAATAAATAAATGTGTATAAAGCTAAGCCTTAAAATTAAAGTTACACTGTAATTACAAGTTCCAGTTCTAAGAAAATATTGACTTTCAAAATCGAAGAAGAAATTAATTTTTTTTTTAATCCATCCTCTAGACCAGTGCTTCTCAAAGTGGTGGGCCGCGGCCCCCTAGGGGGCCGTGGAATGTCCGGAGGGGGCCGTGGAATTTCGAAAAATGTGACACATAAAATATAATTAACCTAATGTATTGTATGCAAATAGTATTGATACATGTTTAAAATAAAATCTAGTTTATTTTATATGTTGCATCCTTTCACTCTTTCATTGTTAACATTAGAAAAAGCATGTATTGACTAGTAAAAGTTTGCATATAGAAGTTTAAAATTATAAATTTTAAGCAATCTAAACAAAAAAAATGGGGGGGGGGGCACGATATATTGATTGGCGTTCCAAGGGGGGGGGGGTGGCCGTGACTTCAAAAAGTTTGAGAAGCACTGCTCTAGATAACTAGAAATTGGTTTTAAAATGTGTCTTTTTAAATATTGAAAGTAAAATATGAAAATACTATATAACTGTATAAAATATTTGTAATATTAAAAAAAAAATAGATATTAAAATTTGATTTTTTTTCTTTATGAAAATTACAAAGTGAATGAGTTTGTCTTCTACCTACAGCCTTGTTTTTTTTTTACTTGTAAGTAATCAGAAATGAAATTTGATCTTTTTTTCAGTACACAGAAAGTCATCAATGGGGAAAGTTGTACCAACCTTGTCACAGTGCGGAAAGTTCAATAGTTCTCAAAATCTGAACATATTGGCACTAATATTTTAATGATGCATGGCAATTTTTATGTTTATAAAATCTGATCTTAGTAATAATTTACAAACTTAGCATTCTAACAGAATATCTTTCTTTTATAATTCGTTTATGTTATTTATTTTGTTTGAGAAATGGATTTCAGAACTTTAAAGAGCGTGAATACAGACCAGACTTTGTCAAATTCTACATTTAGACATTTGTCTTATATCAGTTTACATATGCTAGCAGTTTCCTAAGCTCGTACCAGAGTTTGTAGCACTTGGAAGGGGTCAGAGGTTATCCAGTTAGTGGCCCAAAATTTGCTTATTGGGGGGGGGGTGAGCCTTTTTTGATCACTATAAGTCAATATAAGTCAGTCAATATAAGTCAGTCAATATAAGTCAATATAAGTCAGTCAATATAAGTCAGTCAATATAAGTCAATATAAGTCAACATAAGTCAATATAAGTCAGTCAATATAAGTCAATATAAGTCAGTCAATATAAGTAAGTCAATATAAGTCAGTCAATATAAGTCAATATAAGTCAACATAAGTCAATATAAGTCAGTCAATATAAGTCAATATCATTCAACATAAGTCAATATAAGTCAACATAAGACAATATAAGTCAATCAATATAAGTCAATTTAAGTCAATACAAGTAAAAGGGGCTAATATTTATCACATTGTTTACATCCATAAATTGATGATATGATATGACCAATATGTGAAATATTTTTTCAATCATAACTTGGATGATTGTATAATAAAATGTATAACTTTTCAAAAATGAATTAGTGCATTTTTACAGCTTTATATATTCATAAAATCATGTTCTGTCGACTCGCCTCTACACTTCATGTATTGGGTGACCTTGACTTTTATAAAGCAATTCCACTGTGCCCTCCGAAAAGACATTTGAAATAATGCTCCAGAGATTAGGTCTTGTGTTACATAAGTTCTTTATTTTTTTTTTCAAGAACCCAGACCAGTCAATACCGTTGTTTATTCCCATTCAGTTAGTGGAGTTAGATAATAAAAAAAAATCATTATTATATGTGATCTCAGTAAATAAAATATATTGTTTCATGTAACATGTATTATGTCATGTAACAAAGTATTTTGTCATGTAACAAAGTATTACGTCATGTATCTTGTAATACGTCATGTATCATGTATTATGTCCTGTAACAAAGTATTATGTCAAGTAACAAAGTATTCTGCCATTTTACCATTATTATGTCCTGTAACAAAGTATTATGTCATGTAACGAAGTATTACGTCATGTAACAAAGTATTCTGCTATGTAACAAAGTATTACGTCATGTAACAAAGTATTACGTCATGTAACAAAGTATTCAAGGTGCTAGTAACTAGATGGTCGCCGAGTGATGTGATGACCAAGAAAAAAATAGAAATGTCAAGTCAGTCTCTTGCAAATCTTGGCTTCCTATTTCACTTTCAAATCTGTTATTAAGCCCTGGCCCTGCTAAGTTCTCAGATTGTCCTTACTTTTCTAAGGTCTGATTGTTATTAATGTTAGTAGGCCTCTCAGAATGTGAAACTTGACTGTTGCGTTTCTTTCCAAACTACTGAAGACTTCTTGAGTAGTAAAATGGTCCAAAGAATGTGTACTTTTAAATAAGAAAGGATTGAATTTAAAATTGTGTAGATTTCGGACTGATTAAATCTCTCAATCATTCCCCTTAGTACAGTTGTGGTTATTCATTAGTATTATCTGACCATGTGTTTTAAAACAAAAGTGGATTTCGGGTCATGTTATTCGATGTTTTATATTGGCTCTTAATGTTAGTATTAACAATCGTTGCGCCATAGGAACACTTAAAAACATAGTAGCTCATAATATATATATATATATATATATATATATATATATATATAGGACCACAGTTATACTTATATCTCATTGTTATAACTGTTTATATTGCGCATTAATCAATAAATCGTGAGCTAACAAAGAGATAATAAATACAAATAATAATATCAAGACAACATCAGAGACAATTCATGATAAGGACCAAGAACCTAATTATGAATGGATTAGTGTCAGGGACTACTCTGTTTAGTGTGGCTGTAAAATCTTTGAATGTTACGACTTAATCTGTCCATCGGTCATAAATAATATTTCTTTGTAAAAAAAAAAAAGTAAAGCCTGTGAGTTCTTTAAGTTTTTACTACTCTAGTTCTGTTCCGTGATTTGCCGCGTATCAATCTAATAATATAATAGCGATTTGGGTTCTGCGTTAAATCGAAAGTAAAGAATTAATACAACAGTATTCCAGTTTAAAATACAATCATGAAAAAATCGGATCTGCCCGAAACCAAAAAATAACCTAGCCTACCGATCAAGCCTAATGGGATATAACTCTATGGAAAGGTTTTGGCAGGGTACAGCTAAGTACATAATAATTCTATACAAACTTGAAAATATTTTATACAACAATCAGGTGGCAGATTTATCAGCGCGGACATCTAGTCTCCCTGACTTGTAGGAGACCCCAAACAGCCTAAATGTATACTAGCTTTTTGCTGTCACTATTTAATTTTAGTGGCCCAATATTGTCTTCTGCGCTAGGGGGCCTCAACTGACCTTAATCCGCTTCTGGCCCCACAGCTTAAGATTTTTAATAACAGTACAAGAATCTCAAATCGGATGTTATTAAATAATACAAGAGTTAATACAGTGCCGAACGTAGGGATTTGAGGGCCCGGGGGGCTTGGCCTCTTTGGGGCCCCTGCATTTTTACATTCGACATCACGACATAAGATTATGTACTTAATATTTAATTGAAAAAAATTGGGCCCCCCCTCAAGCTGGGGCCCGGGTGGACTTTCGATTTTGGACTCCCCACCCTAGATACGCCTCTGAGTTAATAGCTAAGACCTTCTTGCACCGATTTCTTCGTAATATTGAAGAATAAAAAAAAAACAACAAACAAACGAACTAGGACAAGGTTAATAGGTCAAGGACTCGAGGAAACTAATAAATTTTAATGCTATAGAACCTCACAGAAACTGTCTTTTCGTGTCCTGTACTGTCTGACAACTTCCGCCACCCGGGAACATTGTCAGCTTGTTTCTGGCTCCCTCGTTATTTTAATGTGTGTCAACTTTAAGACACCAACACTTCGCCCAGTGAACTGAATCAATATCACACCACCGTTATGCCTTCACAACTGCTGGTACTACGAACAAGGGCGAAGCTAGTTACTGGTCCGTCTTGCCATTAATTTTCAATACCTGGTAATGAACTCGACAAAGGAACCTCTATCTCTCTCTTTCTCACACACACACACACACAGACACACATTCTCTCTCTCTTTGTCTCTCTCACTCTCTCTCCCTCTTTCTCTATCTCTTTCTGTCTGACTCTGTCTGTCGGTCTCTATATCTCTCTCTCTCTCACTCATTCTTTTCTTTCTTTCTTTCTCTCCATCCCACACCCCTTCCTTCGTCTATTTGTTTTTCCATCTACTTTAAAACAAACACAGAACAATACAACAACACCTTCGCACCCACACACCAGTTGAAGACATTGAAATGTTTTGTGGATAACGAACTGGCAGACCTCCAGGTCTCTCATCTTTCGGTCATTGTCATCCAATCGTCTCAATGGAACAGGTTTTAACATCAATTTAAATGGTTAGCTAGCCCACTGTCTCATTCTAAGATGAGTCTGTAAAGTTGCGTCCATACCTTATTGTTTACTAGAAGTCTCGCGGTCATTCATTGTTCATACAAACTGTGTCGTGGAGAAGAGACTGGCAAGCGTCAATCGACTAATGTACCGGTGTTATGTATTGTTTTTAAAACAAGATATGTTTTCGTGCTATAAAGTTTCTTAACGTCGAGTGAAGTTATTTTTATAAAGGAACGTATGGAACCACGATAGATTTAGGACTGCTATCTATCTATCTATCTATCTATCTATCTATCTATCTATCTATCTATCTATCTATCTATCTATCTATCTATCTATCTATCTATCTATCTATCTATCTATCCATCCATCCATCCATCCATCTATCTATCTATCTATCTATCTATCTATCTATCTATCTATCCATCTATCTATCTATCTATCCATCTATCTATCTATCTAAATATTTAATGCCTGTCTATATGTGTCTATACAACTATTAATATTAGACATAAAGGAATATAACTATTTACTGTAATTCAGACCAGTCTTTCTTGAAGAAGTCAACGGTTTCCCAATTCTAAATGGAGATTAGGATTTACAGGAAACCTACCGTGACTTTGAAGGCAACAAACCGATTTTTAATTCCATCATCTCGACCAAAGGGTTTAGTTGGTTATGGCACATATCCGGAAACCATTTTATAGACCTGACTGGCTCTAGCTTTGTCCCTGATCTCTTATGTGTGTGTGTGTGTGTGCGTGTAAATTATATGTTTCATGAAGGCTGTATTCTATGATCAATGTATCAGTCAGTAGTGCCTTCATAATGTACTGGCAGGATTCAAGTAAGTACTTGCACTAGTAATTTGTCAATGAGTTATCTAAGTGATATTTCTTACAGACTTCTTAACAAGTCTAATAAGTTATTTGTATTATGGCCCCTCTGAGCTGACAGTGGACCATATTCTCTTGGCTAACAATAAAACTTATCAGTTTTTATAAAGCGCGTTTCTCTGCCTGGCTACTTATAACATTCATTCAACAAAGTCAGCTATCTTATTACCATCTTAATTGTCTGTTTATATTTTAGAGCATTTTCGAAAAAAATGCTCTATTGTCCCCGTTTTGTCTGTCTATCTGTCTGTCCGTCATCCCCCTAGATCTCAACAACCATAAGTCCTAAACCCATGATGTATATATCATTTTGTAGGTCTTGGCCTGCCATGTGTGCATCAAAAGTCCATTTCGCGATCTGACCTCTGAGGGCCGTAAAAGGGGCCTTATAAAGTACCGTTTTTTACTATATAAGCTATATTAACAAAGGAGCGCCCTAGATCTCAGCAACCATAAGTCCTAGACCCATGATGTATATATCATTTTGTAGGTCTTGGCCTGCCATGTGTACATCAAAAGTTCGTTTCGCGATAGGACCTCTCAGGGCTCCTAAGGGGCTTATATATATTATATATTTATTATAAGCTAAACAAAGGGGCGTAATCATTATTTATTTTTGTAACAGTCATTAAACATGACTTACTTCCCTCTCTATACATGAAAATGCTCTAAAACGTCCTGTTTTTACAGGCTTATTTTTTGCTTGTTTTTATCACTTATGTAATTTGAAACTGTTGAAATGTTTCATTCTGTCAAATGTCACCTTATGGAGATAAATAAAAATAATAAATTGCCCTATGGCTAATGAAATCAATCCCAGCCTTGCAGATCTTATTTCTTGAGGGTTTATTTACTTATTACAATGTTGTCTTACATCTTTATTTATTGTCTTTTTTTCCGGAAATTTTTGTTAGTTTTCTCTAATCAAGCTTTATTTGTTCACACGATATTTTAACAAACAAATCTAAACTTAGGGATAACTAAAAATAAAGCCCAACAAATTTAACAAGCTATTTTGAACTTAAATATAACTATAAATAAATCCCAACAAATTTAACAAGCTATTTTGAACTTAAATATAACTATAAATAAATCCCAACAAATTTAACAAGCTATTTTAACTTAAATATAACTATAAATAAATCCCAACAAATTTAACAAGCTATTTTGAACTTAAATATAACTATAAATAAATCCCAACAAATTTAACAAGCTATTTTGAACGTACATAACTACATATAAATCATCTCATGCGTCATCAAAATAAAACTAAGACAAATGAATTATTCCGAAAGATTTTAAATTCACACAGACACACACTCACAACCTAGATCTGAATATAACTTATAACTTTGTACATTTATGTCAAACGACAACACTATAGCAGCTGTTCGATTTAAAATCAACCGATGAACTTGTTTCTTTAAAATTCAAATTAATTGTTTTTCAAAGAAAGTTGTCCAAGTATTTCTAAATTTTCTTGTTTATACAAATAGGCTAATTATGATGTCAGATGTTAGTTAGTAGATTTTTTTTGTGTATGTCATATCTGTGAACACCCTAAACTCATTAAATTTCCCCAATGTTATCTTTGAAGTTGCATTAACGATGAGATGTTTATCTCTGAGATTCTATAAACCATTGTGGGGAGGAAGGGGGAGTATTTATTTATTGTGCCGTTTTTTCACCTCCACCATAGTGTAATGGTGATGTAGGCACCACGGGAGACAGCATATAGTGTAATGGTGATGTAGGCACAACGGGAGACAGCATATAGTGTAATGGTGATGTAGGCGCCACGGGAGACAGCATATAGTGTAATGGTGATGTAGGCGCCACGGGAGACAGCATATAGTGTAATGGTGATGTAGGCGCCACGGGAGACAGCATATAGTGTAATGGTGATGTAGGCGCCACGCGAGACAGCATATAGTGTAATGGTGATGTAGGCGCCACGGGAGACAGCATATAGTGTAATGGTGATGTAGGCGCCACGGGAGACAGCATATAGTGTAATGGTGATGTAGGCGCCACGGGAGACAGCATATAGTGTAATGGTGATGTAGGCGCCACGCGAGACAGCATATAGTGTAATGGTGATGTAGGCGCCACGGGAGACAGCATATAGTGTAATGGTGATGTAGGCGCCACGGGAGACAGCATATAGTGTAATGGTGATGTAGGCGCCACGGGAGACAGCATATAGTGTAATGGTGATGTAGGCGCCACGGGAGACAGCATATAGTGTAATGGTGATGTAGGCGCCACGGGAGACAGCATATAGTGTAATGGTGATGTAGGCGCCACGGGAGACAGCATATAGTGTAATGGTGAAGTAGGCGCCACGGGAGACAGCATATAGTGTAATGGTGATGTAGGCACCACGGGAGAGAGCATATAGTGTAATGGTGATGTAGGCACCACGGGAGACAGCATATAGTGTAATGGTGATGTAGGCACCACGGGAGACAGCATATAGTGTAATGGTGATGTAGGCACCACGGGAGACAGCATATAGTGTAATGGTGATGTAGGCACCACGGGAGACAGCATATAGTGTAATGGTGATGTAGGCACCACGGGAGACAGCATATAGTGTAATGGTGATGTAGGCACCACGGGAGACAGCATATAGTGTAATGGTGATGTAGGCACCACGGGAGACAGCATATAGTGTAATGGTGATGTAGGCACCACGGGAGACAGCATATAGTGTAATGGTGATGTAGGCACCACGGGAGACAGCATATAGTGTAATGGTGATGTAGGCACCACGGGAGACAGCATATAGTGTAATGGTGATGTAGGCACCACGGGAGACAGCATATAGTGTAATGGTGATGTAGGCACCACGGGAGACAGCATATAGTGTAATGGTGATGTAGGCACCACGGGAGACAGCATATAGTGTAATGGTGATGTAGGCACCACGGGAGAGAGCTTATAGTGTAATGGTGATGTAGGCACCACGGGAGACAGCATATAGTGTAATGGTGATGTAGGCACCACGGGAGAGAGCTTATAGTGTAATGGTGATGTAGGCACCACGGGAGACAGCATATAGTGTAATGGTGATGTAGGCACCACGGGAGACAGCATATAGTGTAATGGTGATGTAGGCACCACGGGAGACATGGAGTATATTCTCACCATAAGCTGACTTATTCGAGAATAATGAAATAAAAATAAAAAAAACAATGTCATGGTACGGAGACACTTCAGTTATATATATTTCATTACGACGACCTTGATCAATGGTGGCACTACTTGGCTCCTAGTGGACTCAGTGAATGGCTCCTGCTGAGCTACCCGTTGCCGTTGCCGTTGTTGTTGTTGTTTAAAGTTTAATTACCTTTTTTTTTTATTTAATCTTGATAAACAGACTTAGGGGCGGCTTTTTCAAGGTATTGTCTACTATATAGTTACAGGTATCTGGTTCTGGTGGACAGTAGCCATTGTTACACCCGGTGTTGATGTTTACACACACACACACACATAAATAAAACATGCACAGCCCATAAGCTGCTGTGGAAGGGGGGGTGAAGGGTCAAGGTCATGCCAGACTTCAATGGGTGGTTAAGCCGGAAGCGAACGAGCATTGTTCTGAGGACAGATGTCGTTACGTTTTTTTTTATTTTATTTCTTTTCAAATTATATTTTGAAAGAGATTTGCAATTTGTTAAAAGTTGTTGTGACAGGTTTGTCCAAAAACTGGATCAGATATGTGCGTCATTCCAGATCAACAAATCTGACAAGTTAATCTTAATAATGCAACATTGTTTTTATATTTTTATTTAAATGTCCCGCCATTTAATAAACAAGAAAATAATTTAATCACTCTTTCAGCAGATGATATTTTTTAATATAAGTCATTTTAGACAGCGCAATAACAACAATATAACTAACATGATCGATTGACATGAGGATAGACAAGTTAATTTAGAGTTCTTAGAGGGCCTATACAAAATATTAATCCGGGGTTTTTGAGGCCCCCTATTGGGGTGGGGGTTAAGCAGGGTTCTTGTGCGCGCTCATGGCAAAGTTATTTTTTGGATTATGAGGGCCCTACGGATAAATGACAAAATATTAAAACAAAAATTTTCGGAACAATAAAAAGTCAGCAAGGGTTCCCACGCCAAGTTTGCCTGTCTATAAGGCAGGCCCTGTCTATAAGAAAGGCCCTGTCTATAAGTAAGGCTCTGTCTATAAGAAAGGCTCTGTCTATAAGACAGGCTCTGTCTATAAGAAAGGTCCTGTCTATAAGAAAGGTCCTGTCTATAAGAAAGGCTCTGTCTATAAGAAAGGCCCTGTCTATAAGACAACTCTGACTATAAGACAGGCTCTTTCTATAAGACAGGCTCTGTCTATAAGAAAGGCTCTGTCTATAAGAAAGGCTCTGTCTATAAGAAAGGCTCTGTCTATAAGAAAGGCTCTGTCTATAAGGCAGGCTCTGTCTATAAGAAAGGCTCTGTCTATAAGAAAGGCTCTGTCTATAAGAAAGGCTCTGTCTATAAGAAAGGCTCTGTCTATAAGAAAGGCCCTGTCTATAAGGCAGGCCCTGTCTATAAGACGGCTCTTTCTATAAGACAGGCTCTGTCTATAAGAAAGGCTCTGTCTATAAGAAAGGCCCTGTCTATAAGAAAGGCTCTGTCTATAAGAAAGGCTCTGTCTATATGAAAGGCTCTGTCTATAAGGCAGGCCCTGTCTATAAGAAAGGCTATGTCTATAAGAAAGGCCCTGTCTATAAGAAAGGCCCTGTCTATAAGAAAGGCCCTGTCTATAAGAAAGGCCCTGTCTATAAGACAACTCTGACTATAAGACAGGCTCTTTCTATAAGACAGGCTCTGTCTATAAGAAAGGCTCTGTCTATAAGAAAGGCTCTGTCTATAAGAAAGGCTCTGTCTATAAGAAAGGCTCTGTCTATAAGGCATGCTCTGTCTATAAGAAAGGCTCTGTCTATAAGAAAGGCTCTGTCTATAAGAAAGGCTCTGTCTATAAGAAAGGCTCTGTCTATAAGAAAGGCTCTGTCTATATGAAAGGCCCTGTCTATATGAAAGGCCCTGTCTATAAGAAAGGCTCTGTCTAAAAGAAAAGGCTCTGTCTATATGAAAGGCTCTGTCTATATGAAAGGCTCTGTCTATAAAAAAGGCCCTGTCTATAAGAAAGACTCTGTCTATAAGAAAGGCTCTGTCTATAAGAAAGGCTCTGTCTATATGAAAGGCCCTGTCTATATGAAAGGCCCTGTCTATAAGAAAGGCCCTGTCTATATGGAAGGCCCTGTCTATATGAAAGGCCCTGTCTATAAGAAAGGCTCTGTCTAAAAGAAAAGGCTCTGTCTATATGAAAGGCTCTGTCTATAAGAAAGGCTCTGTCTATAAGACAGGCTCTGTCTATAAGAAAGGCTCTGTCTAAACTCAAGAACTCAACATTGTCGGTAGGGACATTTTCTCAGCTTTATATTTAAAACAATACAAGTGGTTAATACATTAAGTCTTTAATTCATTAAGTCGTTAATTCATTAGGTCATTAATTCATTAAGTCATTAATTCGTTGGGTCATTAATTCATTAAGTCTTTAATTCATTAAGTCATTAATTCATTAAGTCATTAATTCATTAAGTCATTAATTCATTAGGTCATTAATTCATTAAGTCATTGTCTAAGTCCACCGAAACGAATGAAATAAAATACAAACCATTTTTTAGCTAAACAAAAACAATCTATACATTTTCTAAACAATTATCTTCAAAATAAAAAAAATAAAAAATTTTGCAAAGTTCCCAAAGAATTTTTTTTTCAGACTGAAAACCAAAATATATCAACTAATATCTTTTAAGATGTAAAAATAAAAAATTTGCCGGAAATAAAATTTGCCAATCAAAACAAATCTGACTACTGACAGTCCCAATCAAAACAAATCTGACCAATGACAGTTCAGGATATTTTTAGAGCATTTTCGAAAAAAAATGCTCTATTGTCCCCGTTTTGTCTGTCTGTCTGTCTGTCTGTCCGTCTGTCCGTCATCACCCTAGATCTCAACAACCATAGGTCCTAGACCCATGATGTATATATCATTTTGTAGGTCTTGGCCTGCCAAGAAATGACTTTTTTCCATTTCGCGATCTGACCTCTCAGGGCCGTAAAAGGGGGCTTAGTACCGTTTTTTGCTATATAAGCTATATTAATAAAGAGCGCCTATATCTCAACAACCATAAGTCCTAGACCCATGATGTATATATCATTTTGTAGGTCTTGGCCTGCCAAGTGTACATCAAAAGTCCATTTTGCGATAGGACTTCTGATGGCCGGGCTTCAGGGCTCCTAAGGGGCTTATATATTCTATATACACCTTGTACGTTCAATAACACATTCATTTGGTGCGAAATACTGCAGCACGTAGTTTCACCAAGATTTATTAAGAAACTCATCAAATGAAATAGTAAGCTTGTGTTCTGAGTTTAATTGAAAGTATCAGAGCTATGCAACAATTGACGGAGTTTTCGGACGATTAAATGACTATAATTTCGAATGTTTTCAATTATGAGTCCTATTTCAGTAACCACAAACCACTTGTAGTTAGATTTAAGAGAAAATAATTTTTTTTCAAATATAAAGAAACGTCTTTATAATATTTTTATACAGATATATGCATTACACAATTGAATTTATAAACATTTCCAAAATTTACAAATATTTACTGAAAGTAACATACGTACTGATACATAACAAGAAAATGCGCTAACACGTTCTGTGTCCAGAATGGAACAGGCTTAATTGCTTGTTTCACATAGTGATTGATAATAAGAATGGGAGATATCACTAAGTCCAAATTTAAAATTCAAGCTGTCATGTCATTTATCTATTTAAACATTTTGTACTCATTTCATTTCATTTATTTATTTTTTTTTTAAATATTTTATGATTTTAAGTGAACATGAAAAAATAGTTGATTTGTTGAGGCAGACAAAAATAATAGGACGGGGGATGGGGGGAGGGGGTGCGCAGACTGAAAAGGGGAGGATGGGATTATTATAACTGTTTTGGGATTGGATACTGTGGGTTGTGGGGGGTTTGTTACACTCTTTTTATGTTTGAACTAAGCAAAATACAAATAAAGGACAAAAGCCTTTCGGTACATTTTATTTCCTTCAGTATTTAAAGTACATACAAGTTATGTAAACGAATGTATGTATTTACTTGCAGTCTTAGGACTTTACTAATATATAAACAATACCAACAATGAAAGTAATAATATATAAACAATACAAACAATGAAAGTACTTATATATAAACAATACAAACAATGAAAGTACTAATATATAAACAATACAAACAATGAAAGTAATAATATATAAACAATACAAACAATGAAAGTACTAATATATAAACAATACAAACAATGAAACTACAAATATATAAACAATGCAAACAATGAAAGTACTAATATATAAACAATACCAAAAATGAAAGTACTAATATATAAACAATACCAACAATGAAAGTAACTAAGGACTCAATAGCAAAACCATTAATTGAAAAGCTACACCTAAGTACTACGTACGAAAAGTACGAGACACTGACACTGATATAAAGAGACCAGCAATCCTTAAAGTACTTTACTGACACATCTGTTTAGTTTTACATTTATATAATTTGTTTATGTATTAGTACTCACAATTAAAGAAAAAAAGGTTTACACTTGTACACTTTGTACTCATCAATAACGTGATCCCCTTGTTACAATTTGTTGGGATCTGTTGATCCTATTAGCAAGAAGTACACTCCATAAGGATTTCTTGAATCGCAATTGTCTGTCCCAACATAACTGGGGTAGAAAGGTTTATGACTTTCATGGGGAGGCTACAAATAGATCGATGTAACAACCTCGGCAAGTTTTCCCACCTGGTAACATTTGGGCTCAATACCACATCACTAAAGTTTGGTTGTAAAAATATAGTTGGCTCCATTACCTTTGACATTATTCTGATTTCTATTTAAGCAAACACATAAGTGTATGCAGGCCCGTAGCGTGTGGTGGGGGGCAGAGGGGCGCCCCTTCCCCCCTGCGTTTTGTCTGGCCCCCTCTGCTTGTTTGCTCTACTTAGTAACATTTATTTCCTGCCCCCCTGCTATTGGCCTTGCCCAAGCTGTAAAATGCCTGGCCCCTGCTGTTGAATTTTCACGCTACGGGGCTGGGTGTATTCTAGATCTATTGTTGCCCTTAATTAAGGTCTCAACCCCAATGCTATTCTGTTTCAATGGACTCAATACAGGGCCACCGTCATGGGGCATATAGACATTGCCCCCCACCCCCTCTCCTAAAAGGGCACTACCTCATCTCCTTGACAACGGTCTTTGGAATTTTTTCATTCTTTGAATTCAAACTTCATGATTTGAAAATATGTTTTTTTTTTCCATTAACTGATGTGGCCCCTCATTACACTTAACAAAAGGGGGCTCCCATATTTATAACGCTACCCCCGCTGTTTTGTTTTGTAAAACTGTGACTTGTTTCATGTTTACTCGGATATTATTTCTCACGTAGAGATGTTCCCATAGAACACAAAAGACCATCATAAATTGTTCTATTCCGCCACAGGGAGATTCAATGTGTGATGAATGCCAACTAATGTCCAGACAAAATAATACACTATCTGGAACAGGCCGTCTAGAATCAATCATTCATTGAGTGGTGAAGATATCAAATGATCATGTTTTCGCACAACACAAGCAGAAGAAACACAAAAATAATTAAAAAAAAACAACTTAGCGTGACATTTATTTCTGAGTTTACCGGGGAATGAGGGAAAGAGGTTTAGTAAACAAACAGGGAGTGACAGAAACCCAAAACATGACGTAATATCATTTGTTGCAGATTTACTGTACAGATACAATATTAATGACCGTAGGCGTTATTTATTGTGCTGATTTCAAAAACATTACTGTATTGAGTTTTATTGTATATAATACAATAGTTTATTTCTCGTTGTCATTTAATATATTGAATATGAAATATAATATATTATTTTTAATATAAATATTATTATTTGCATCAAACAATTCAAAAAAATAGTCCCTATCTACTTATTACCTTCAGATTAGATTTGTAATACATAATTATTATAAAAAAGCCTTTAATATTTATTATATTAAAAAATTCACAAGTACGTGCATTAATCAGCTTCGTCCATTTATATAGCTACCATATTTCAAACTAAACAATGCCGACCTGACTTTAGGAAAACTACATTAAATTCTTTTAGTTACACAATATTAATTATACAAAAAGTCATCCACCACTAAAAAAATGCCTCCATTTGTGTTCTTTTTTTTTATTAATTGTGTGTCACCTAAATATTTATAACACTACTTATATACAAACTAGTTGCAAGTACCCGGCTTTGCCCGGGTTTAAAATAAGGTTTTCTGTTTACCTTCTGTTTTCTCCCTACCCCCTCTCTCCCTTCCTCTCTCTCTCCCTCCCTCCCTCCCCCTCTCTCCCTTTCCCTCCCTCCCTTTCTCCCTCCCTCCCTCTCTCAAATCTCTCTCCGTCCCTCTCCCATCTCCCTCTCTCCCTCTCTCCCCCCGTCCATCCTCCTCCCTCCTCCTTCCCTCTCTCTCCCTCCCTGCCCCCTCTTTCTCTTTATCTCTTCCTCCCATTTCTCCCATCCTCTCCCTCTCTTCTTCCCTCCCCTTTCTCTCCCTCCCTAACCCCTCTCCCCCTCCTTTCTCCCTCCCCCCTTTCCATCTCTCTCTCTCCCTCCCCCTCTCTCCCCCTTCCTCCCCCTCCCTCATTCGCTCTTTCTCCCCTCCCTGCCCCCTCACCCTTTGTATCTCTCTCCTTCCCTCCCTCTCTCCCTCCCTCCCCTCTCTCTCCCTCCCTACCCCCTCTCT
Source organism: Bulinus truncatus (assembly GCA_021962125.1). Classification (NCBI taxonomy): domain Eukaryota; kingdom Metazoa; phylum Mollusca; class Gastropoda; family Planorbidae; genus Bulinus; species Bulinus truncatus. Next base: position 14,452,897 of record JAGDYQ010000007.1, read on the forward strand.
CCCTCCCTTCCTTTCTCTCTGCCTCTCCCCCTGCTCCCTCTCCCCCTGCTCCCTCTCCCATCTCCCCTCTCTCCCCCTCCTTTTCTCCCCCCTGTCCACCCCCTCCCTCCTCTCTCCCCCTCCCGCCCTCCCTCCTACCCTCCTTTCCTCTCTCTCCCCCTGCCCCCTCTCCCTCTCTCTTTATCTCTCTCTCTCTCTTTATCTCTCTCTCCCCTCCCCCCTCTCTCTCTCTCTCTATGTATATATATATATATACATATATATACTTATATATATATATATATATATATATATATATATATATATATACTTATTATTATATTTTCACACTTCTTCTAAAATCCTTCTTCATTCCTTTACCTTCCTCAAACTGTACACATCAGAGAGCATGAAAAAACATCAACAATTCTTTGCATCACAAAGGCACAATACAGCACCAGCGCGCAAGTTCTATTCGATCATAGGGAAATGACGTCACAGAGGAATTTTATTTATGGCGCCGTCGAGATTACTTTAATATAGTAAAATACTAAAATAAAAAAAAAATGAATTACAATTAAACTACCCATCGATATGAAACGAAACCTGTCCTATAACCTTCCCCATGTAATTATGTGTATGTGTAACAAATTTCACGTTATTTGTTTGTCTGGATCTTGAGTTATAAGGGAACAGACAGACAGACAGACAGACAATAAATGCGTCTTATAAGTATAGAGATATGGCAGCTTTAGGAAAAATCAGTTTAGATTACGCAATCTGATTAATTATTATTCCGTGTTTGTTTATTCAGTGACTTAGTATCTTCTGTGAAGCGGACTTAATTCTGGTGTTTAGTATAAACTGGCAGCCAATATTACATCCTTGTAGTTTAATTCAAGACATAGAGTCATCTGATAAACACGCTGTGCACCAGCTATACATGTACTCATACATGTACTATTATACTCTTTGTCACGGAAGTGGTCTTATTTTTTTTCAGCACTATGATTTATTCAAAATACAGACATATAAGATCCTATTTATAGGTTGTGACGTATTGAGAAACTTTTGCATCGGTAACCAGCATAGTCGCCAATGCTGCACTTCTTGTCTTAATGTAATTATTGTCTTGCTATTATAATGTAATTAAGACATAGCGCACGTAATTGTTTGTATCTTTGTTATGAGTGCAATATCGTTTGGAAAGATCAAACAATTTTTATCACTTGTAGCTGCATTGGTAAATAATATTTTTTATAGACACATAAAAAGGTTAAACTCTGTGTTGTTTCTTCCATTTTGTCTAATAAACTTGTACTTCAAACAACACCTATTTTAAATTCACACATGAAAGATTCCAATCTTTAAGTCATTTTTTTTTTCATTATTCCATAGTCTACCATTTTCTCTTTTATGTATATGTCCATTTGTTTAAAAAAAATTACTAGGAAATAAAAGTACATACGCTAGTTTGTATTTGAACATTATGAGTTATATAACCTCAGTACTATCTCAAAATACTTTCTATAAATTGACCGAATGAATGGACATTAACAAAATTGACAGCCAATTACAGAGATAAGATCTGGTATAGTCACATGTTAGATATACAAGGTCCACCATATTAATTCCTAAAATATGGACTCAAATATGGACTAAAATATGACACCCTATTGAGCACTTTGATTGATCTCTACACCTCTATATTACATTAAATAGACCACTTTCCCCTACTGTACCACTAGACTACATCAGCTGACCACTTAATTACATTCACTGGACTACCATATTACATTAAATAGACCACTTTCCCCTACTGTACCACTAGACTACATGTACCACTAAACTACATTCACTGGACTACTATATAACATTCAATGACTAATATATTATACCAAATGAGCCAATATCTTACATCCACAGACCACTATATTACGTTTACTGACTTATATATTACACTTACTAAGCCACTATCTTACACCCAATGAACCACTATTTTACATCTACTAACCAGTATATTACGTCTAGTACATTTACATTATTCTTATGGGAAAAAAAACACTAATTTAGAAAATTAAAATTGTTGCAATCATTAAATTTTTTACATGCTTTCTGAACTTTTTTCTGACAGTTCTTGTTAATACTCCAATTATATTAGTTATTATATGAACTCAAATAGTCAGATATTAATTTTTTTATGCTTTGATTATTTTCAATTGTGTCAATCGTAAAACGCAATTTCATAAACCACTGAATTGAATTTGATAAATAAATAAAATATATTTAACACAGTATATTTACATTGACACTGCAATAAGAGATATATAAAAATGTATGATGTAACATTACACTAGGAGAATCATACAGTAATCAGAGACTGGATCATATGAGACTCACTCTGGCGACACTTTAAGGTGATTCAGTATTACGTATTAGTTCAATAACCCCACCCACCCCCTCACCCTCATCTATATTGACATTTTGTTTTTTTTCTTTCTCTCCCTTATCACTTTATTTAGGACTGAATGCAGCGTGAGGTGCGATTGACGGCGGAACACGCGGGTCGGATTGAACGATCTGCATTCATCAGATTTGGCCAACTTGAAGTAAAGACTTTAGCAGTGAAGAGAGACACAAGGGAAGTGTAAGAAAGAAAAGAAAAAAAAACTGGCTGAATAATGGTGTGGACCTGTGTCCCCCTGATGTAGGGAGAAGACTGGGGAGGGAGAGAGAGAGGGGCAAACCACGGAGAGGCGGCGGAGGAGGTCATGGTGGAGGAGAGAATGGGGGAGGACGTGAGATCAGCACCTTCCATCGGAGTTCAGTACGAAGCTATCATTGGAGGTGCCAACATTTCCTACGTAGATATGGCTCTAGGTGAGGGTGGTAGCGCAGCAGTGAGTGTGTTTCTGACAGTGGGAACAAATAACAGTTTGAACACAACCGGACTTCCTTCCGATGGCCTGTCCATGCCTTTTTATATCATGGTAATTAGCTGTGGTGTTCCTGTGCTGTTGTTATTGTATTTTTGTTGTTTTTTTTACATTCTTTATATAGTCCATTGTTGTTGATGTCGTTCAATTATTACCTTTACGTCGACAACTGATTTCAATTTTTAAAATTTTAAAACATGAATTGTTGGGTTTATTCGGGTCGAATTTTAAAATTGAATTTCATGGTTTTCATTGATTTAAATTATAACTTTTAAATGAATTATGTCCAAACTTTGTGTACGTTCACTCAGTGTGTAGTAAAGATCGTGTTTAATAATAGTCTAGTTGATATTGTGATTGCAACTATTGCACACCATCTGGGGGGTTTGCCATTCTGTTGTGAACACATTGTTAATTAAATCCATAGTCACCCGTTTCTAATTATATAATAAACTCAATGCACATAAACTCAATGCATTCTGTTTAGAAAAGAAAATTATTGGAGTGTTAATAGCATTACTTGAGTGTTGGAAAAGTAATGGAGTGTTGATAGTATTACTGAAACGTTGATAAATTGGGACGTTGATATTATTAGAGGCATTGATGTTTTACTGCATCTTTGATTGTTTTACTGGGTCGTTGATTGTTTTACTGGGTCGTTGATTGTTTTACTGTTTTTTTTACTGGGTCGTTGATTGTTTTACTGGGTCGTTGATTGTTTTACTGGGTCGTTGATTGTTTTACTGGGTCGTTGATTGTTTTACTGGGTCGTTGATTGTTTTACTGGGGGCGTTGATTGTTTTACTGGGTCGTTGATTGTTTTACTGTTTTTTTACTGGGTCGTTGATTGTTTTACTGGGTCGTTGATAGTTTTACTGGGTCGTTGATTGTTTTACTGGGTCGTTAATTGTTTTACTGGGTCGTTGATTGTTTTACTGGGTCGTTGATAGTTGTACTGGGGGCGTTGATTTTTGTACCGGGTCGTTGATTGTTGTGCTGGGGCGTTGATTGTTTTACTGGGTCGTTGATAGTTTTACTGGAGAGTTTATAGTTTTACTGGGGCGTTGATTGTTGTACTGGGGTCGTTGATTGTTTTACTGGGTTGTTGATTGTTTTACTTGAGAGTTTATAGTTTTACTGGGGCGTTGATTGTTGTACTGGGGTCGTTGATTGTTTTACTGGGTCGTTGATTGTTTTACTGGAGAGTTTATAGTTTTACTGGGGCGTTGATTGTTGTACTGGGGTCTTTGATTGTTTTACTGGGGTGTTGATTGGTTTACTGGACAGTTTATAGTTTTAATGGGCGTTCTTATTATTATTGGACAGTTGATAGTACAACAGAGGTGTTGATAGCAATATTCAAGTGTTGATTCTGTAACTTGCCGTCTAGTTGGTCACTTTTTTCTGAATTGCCAGACACCCTCGCAGTCTCAGGATTAACAGTTAAAAATCTATTCAATGTAACAACCTGCAATAAATTCATTGTAACAACCTTCTATCAATTCATTGTAACAACCTTCAATGTTTTTACTCTCTAAGCCATTCTGTAACGTTAACTTTAGAATCGATACATTGATAAATATGAACGGAGTCTGAGGGACTTATAAACCGAGCACATGACATGGTGGGTGTAATCAGAGGTGCACTACCTGGTGGACATGTTCAGTGGCCCAAGATATGCTCGCTTCAGGCCTGGATGTGTGTGTTTACCAAACCTGTTAAACCCATGAAGCTCCAATATACCTTATGTAATTTAGCACAACATAGAGCTGGAAGACATGCAACGTCCATTGTATTAATTGGATGCAGTGATTTTGTTTTAGCATCAATTTCAATAACAGTATCACTTAGGCTTGCTTTTGTGTTAATTTTGTTAAGGATTGGAGATATTTATAAAGACAAGTTCTATTTAGTTATTTTCTCACGGAAAGTATTTGACATAAGCAATTATAGAGGCTGCACATAATGCGCTATTAACTGTTTTGTTTTTTTTTTGCTTTGTTTAATTTTAATGATTTTAATGAAACACATTTGTCATTTCCTATACTCCCTTTAATTTAAAGTATAATGCACGCCCAAACATTGACTCATAAACACATGCTACTTGTGTAGTGATATTATATTGCTACTTGTGTAGTGATATTATATTGCTACTTGTGTAGTGATATCATATTGCTACTTGTGTAGTGATATCATATTGCTACTTGTGTAGTGATATTATATTGCTACTTGTGTAGTGATATTATATTGCTACTTGTGTAGTGATATTATATTGCTACTTGTGTAGTGATATTATATTGCTACTTGTGTAGTGATATTATATTGCTACTTGTGTAGTGATATTATATTGCTACTTGTGTAGTGATATTATATTGCTACTTGTGTAGTGATATTATATTGCTACTTGTGTAGTGATATTATATTGCTACTTGTGTAGTGATATTATATTGCTACTTGTGCAGTGATACTATATTGCTACGTGTGTAGTGATATTATATTGCTACAAACAAGCTCAATTTTTAAAATATTTTAACATTATAAACTTTTTATTCAAGATAATATGTTGGATATTATAAATGCGGTTACACTTATTTGCATAATAACATAATTAGAAGATACTAAAAAATGGATCGGAAAGACTTCGATTATCACACAATGAGCTTCAATGAGAAATCTTACAAGTTGCTTAAAGCTGGTACAACTAGGGAAAACTGATAAAAAATACCAAATCATAAATAATCGTTCTTTGTTAAAATTCAAAAACATGAACCTATAGGGAGACTACTTTACTGTGTTGCGTTGTAGTCATAGCAATGCGATGCGTAATGTGCAAACAAATTGGGAGATGTAGTCAAAGATGCTATTTCAAAAGCGTTGGACACAGGAATGGTATTAGGATAGGGGAGGGAGTAGTGAGCAGAATGACATTATCTGATGGAAGACACTTCTGGTGAAACAATTATGTGATAAGTTTCAAGGAGATAAAATCGAATGCTCATATCTCTAATTTATTTAGAAAGAAACAACCTTGAATTTCTCATTTCTTATAACAGTGATAAACCTTTATTTAGCATGCCCCGCACTAAAGAAAAACAAATACTACAACAACTAATATGTTTAAATATGCTAAAGTCTTGAAACTTTGATGTCAGAACTATACACAGAAAGCTCTAGCTGCATGGCCAGTCGAAAAAATTCTTAGACAAGTAAAATGCAAATAAAAAAAAAATATTTAAAAGAGAACCGATAGACTTTATGACTCATTAACAGAGGTCATCAGATAATAATTTTTTTTTTCATTAATATTATTTCCAATGTTCATATTACATATTACGGATATTCATCACTAGAACTGAACAACATTCTCTTTATATATTAGTATATGTCTTGTTGTAAATTACCAATTAATGTCATCGATAGTTAAATGATTGTGGGTGTAAATGAACGCTGAGAAAAGTCTTCATGTGATACAAAACACACTGTTATGTCCAAAAAGTTCAACTTCCCTAGTATCAAGTTACCTAACCCCCGGAAACAAAAGTAAATGTCAACTTGAGATAAAGTCCCGTGGGGTCAAGGACGCTGACACGTCTCCCACACGTTATCTATTGAAATTGTTTGATTTTTAAACTCCCACCCAAAAAAAAATTTCGTTTACTTCTTATCTGCCCATGTTCCGGTGTTATCTGTTCCTTGTTCCTGTGGGACGTCAGATAAATTATTGTCTGGCACCAAATAACTGGGTCACTTTCAGGTCCTAAATTTTCAGATTTGGTCCCAAGATAACCTTGACATTCACTTCTCGAGTGGTACAATCACTCCAAGTATTTCGTGTTTTTATTTATCGTTGTGGGCAATTCATTTCATTGACATTTCATTTAGGTCAAATACAATATGCTAAAAAGAAAAGGTTATACCAGGGGTGGGCAAAATATAGGACCTTGGGCCCAGTGGCGTAGCGAGCTTAACTCGCGCCCGGGGCATAATACCTTTTTAGCGCCTTCCCCCCCCTCCATTCAAAAACCATATAATATTTTATGTAAAATATAGCATTTGGCGCCCTTTTGTGAGTAGCGCTCAGGGCATGATGGCCCCCCTGCCCCCTCACTACGCCAGTGCTTCGTCTTTATGATCTGGTCCGCTCTACGCTCCCTTCACAAGACGTGGGGATTTCCGCACCGTCAGTTCATCACGTTCTATATGATAACTCCATCTCTTTCTCTAGGTGCAGCTCTTCTATCAAATGAAATAACAAAAACTGTAGTCCACGATTCAAAGCGATGATTCAACGATGTTTAAACATTGAACATGTGCATTGGCTGGAGGCTGATGACGTCTTTCAGCTTAATAAATTTAACCGGGACCGTCTTTTTGCATTGGCACATTTGTGTTCATGGACGGTGCGTCCTAAGTCCACCCAGCTTTAAATTGGTACTAGTTAGACTTTGACTGAATAAGTAAACAGTGGTTGGGCTTTATGCTGGCCACACACTCACAAAATATGCTGTGACTACAGAAACGGGTGAATTCTACACTTCAACTGACCTCAGGGCTAAGGGATCTTTACTTTATGATCTTAAGTGAAATAACACGAAATTCTAGAGCCTTAGGAATATGTTTAATTGTTTGTATTTCGCTTCTCAAACTTTACATTCTGGGTCTGTGGTTATTTTATACCACTGATTCTGGACACAAGTAGTATTACTTCCGCTGATATAGCTATTAAGATAAACACATTACTTCATCCGCTGATATAAAATGTATCCATTAGATGATACACAAATCAATGATCGCTTCATCTGCCAACCAGACGGCTGATTTTATTTGCTGTTCAGCCATCAAAGTCATGGAAAAACATTTTAGGGTCATTCTCACTTGTCTCTCATTTCTCAGGCTGTGTGCGTGTGTGTGTTTGTGTGTGTATGTGTGCGTGTGTGTGTGTGTGTGTGTATTTTAGGTTTGGATGGGTAGATTGGGAGAGTGACGACTGAAATTGTAAGAAGTTTTTTTTTAAATACAGATTTACATCAAAGACTAAAAGTTTACCATGAAATGTTCAATTTGGCTTCATACATATACTGATGAGATGGGCTTGTTTATGTTGTTCATGATCTTCTCAAATTTTAATCTCTTTTTTTTCCTTAAAGTTGTCGGCTTATTATTGCTCAAAATACAAATTATTCATTGTTAGGTTTTTTTCTTCTTTTTTTATTTGAACATTGTATGGAATGTCAATGTAAATTTGTGTAAACTTTATTTAATTCTTGTTCAATTAAAAGAAAAACGTTTCTCCCTTCCTAGTTGTTGCACTAATATCACACCCTGTTTTCTTGTTGTATGATGCACTATTAGAAAAGCTCAACATGAAACTAAAGTGACATGCCCACATTTTTATTTTCATTTTGTATAGACAACTTTGTCTTTCGTATTGTACGACAAACTATCTAAGCAGTACTATTAATGTAACACAGTTGACTATCGTATCCCAAATGTTACATTCTTATAGACCCTATTACTCTGTGTTATTTAATATATTACTCCATTGGTCCAATTGTGCAGACTTTTCAGCTTATATAGATATTTTTCAAGAACTTTCTTCAGTTGTGTACACAATATTGGTAAATACATGTACACAATATTGGTAAATACATGTACACAATATTGGTAAATACATGTACACAATATTGGTAAATACATGTACACAATATTGGTAAATACATGTACACAATATTGGTAAACACATGTACACGATATTGATAAATACATTAAACGAGATTTTACGAATGCACTATTTTATTTTTACTGTTAATGCACAATACACACATATAAATATAACCATGGTGACCAATGCAAATATTCATGATCCTGTTGAGCTTTGAATAAATGGTCAGATAAGTGGACCATCCATCAAGGAAGACGTTTAAGAGAACGCAGCTCTCCAGCCTCGATTTAGTTCTATTTTATTGTTTATCGTAAGTTTTCTCTACCAGATGAGGAAACACACACACACACACACACACTCATGATGTTTTATTTTAGTGTAGCAAAGGACATTAATGAATATCCCGATGTACAGATTTGTGTTTTCGTTATTAATGCTGACATGGGTCTGCAAAGAATTTCAGTAACGATGACCAGTCCAGTAAGTGACCGAAGAGAATAAACTTTACGTTGTATCAACGTCAAATCAGGATTCAGTTCCTGGCTGACAAACTATCTCAAAAGTTTATCTACATGAATAGAGTATCAAGTTATATATATATATATATATATATATATATATATATATATATATATATATATAATTCTTTAGAATAAATAGCGACTGTCATTATTCCAATAATGTACGATTTAGTCTGTGATTATTTCAGCCTGGCATCAATCAAAACATAGACCTTAGAGAATTGAATCTTGAGATTTTGTCACGTACTTATTAAGTCACAGATCACTGAATTAACAAATGATGCTGCTCATCCCCAACAAATAGTAACAGTTTACACAGTCCTGGGGTATTTTTCTATCTATAAAGCTTGACTGGGCTTTTTTAAGTTTTCTAAGAATGTAGATGATTAGTCTACGATGGTGTAAAGATAGGACAGACACGATTCATTCATTTTATGACGATAAATGCATGACACTAAGTTCTTTACAAAAAACAAAAATAGACCAAGAATATTTGAACATTATGCTGGTAAAATAAGAGAATGACCATTTGTTAGAGTGTGTTAGAATGACCATTAGTTATAGTATACTAGAATGACTATTTGTTAGAGTGTGCTAAAATGACCAAATACAATACAAATATCAAAAAGACTATTCCGTCATTTAATTCCATACAGAACGACATATATCCAAGTTGTGTAGAGCGCTCTACTCCCGACCTGAGAGTCCTGGGTTCGATCCTCGGTGAGAACCAAGTAGATTTTTTCAGGTTTAGCGTTTCATGTGAAAACGTAATAGCCCGAAAAAAAAAAATAAACATAACTTTCAAGCGCTATAACTTGGCAAAAGATCAAGAATTATTTTATAAAGTCGGTTATTTTCTTAAATTTTATTCAAATGTTTATATTTAAATATAGTGCACCATTTCGATTTTCACAAACGTCGGCACTTTCAACGATATTTTGTAATTTTAAAAAATATTTGGTGCACTATGTCTGACTTTACACCCTGGTGCAATATTACTGATTTAAAAAATGATGTGCTTTGTCTGATTGTATGCCAATTTACTTGGGTTTCGAAATTTTCAAATTTAAAGCGTGAAATGTGTTTTAACTGGATAATAATCTTCGTCACGATATTTCTCTAAGATATTATTGATTTCTTTTCCGTGTAAAAATGAGGATCATTTGGGTTGTCAAAAACTGTTTTTACAAGATAAATAAATGTACCCATCTCCACCTAGGTCTAGTCAAACGGAAGACCGAAATTATTTGTAGAGTTGGTTGTAAGTCTAAAAGTCATGACATTTATTAACACGACCTTTGACTTCAAACCAAACTTAAGGAAAAACTTCAATCTCCAGACAGAGCAATTTAGTTGGAATGTGAAGTTTAATGTAGTTTATGTTAAATTTATATTAAGAAATATGTTGTGAAGTTTAATGTAGTTTATGTTAAATTTATATTAAGAAATATGTTGTGAAGTTTAATGTAGTTTATGTTAAATTTATATTAAGAAATATGTTGTGAAGTTTAATGTAGTTTATGTTAAATTTATATTAAGAAATATGTTGTGAAGTTTAATGTAGTTTATGTTAAATTTATATTAAGAAATATGTTGTGAAGTTTAATGCAGTTTATGTTAAATTTATATTAAGAAATATGTTGTGAAGTTTAATGCAGTTTATGTTAAATTTATATTAAGAAATATGTTGTGAAGTTTAATGTAGTTTATGTTAAATTTATATTAAGAAATATGTTGTGAAGTTTAATGTAGTTTATGTTAAATTTATATTAAGAAATATGTTGTGAAGTTTAATGTAGTTTATGTTAAATTTATATTAAGAAATATGTTGTGAAGTTTAATGCAGTTTATGTTAAATTTATATTAAGAAATATGTTGTGAAGTTTAATGCAGTTTATGTTAAATTTATATTAAGAAATATGTTGTGAAGTTTAATGTAGTTTATGTTAAATTTATATTAAGAAATGTGTTTATTTGTTTTCGTTAAATGGTTATTTATTTGTATGAATGAAGGCCTATATTATTTGAATTTTTTGTTATTTTTTTTACTTTACTCTTCAACTAATATTTAAACTGAAAATGTTCTCTAACTATCAAGTTTTGAACCTTAACAGAAATAAAATTTTAACAATTAAAAAAGAAGAAATAAAAAAATTGTAATTACATGAAATACCCATTCCCACAAGCGTTTATCCGTTGAAAATAAGTTGTTTTTCTTAAAATGAAAATTTCCCTTTTAAATTAAAAGAATCGATTCAGTTTGACTAATTTTTATTCAACTATTAAATTATCATACACCCGTGCGTTCCATTGAGCCGAAGACTATCAAAAATTAGCGTTAATTATTATTACCATTTTTTTTAACCCGATCTTGTCATTAAACTTTGAAATTTAAACTGAGAGAGGAAGTCCTAGAGAGTGTACACAAGGCAAGAGAGGAATGGGAAGACCGAGTTAGGTATGGGAAAGTAAAGTCTAGAATAGCGTTGGGCATTCAACGGTCTGCGAGTGGCTGGGTTACGAGTGGTTGGGTTGAGAGTCGTTGGGTTTTGAGTGGCTGGGTTGCACGTGGATGGGTTGAGAGTGGCTGGGTTGTGCTTTGGCAGTGAGCCGGATCTATATTCTGTGGCCCGATCTACATGCTGTGGGTTTCGGGTTCAACTTACAGCGTGTTCGGCAACCGACATACGTCTCCAAGACCATTGCATAGGTTACGGTAGGCATGAATGAAGAGCACTACAAAATATGTCACATTGGTGATTTACAGGATATAAGAATTGAACATCTTGTCCTTTAATGATGTCCTTTAATGACCACTCACACAATGAAGGAGACTTGAACACCGTTAGCTCATTACGTCTCATGTAAACACTTCATCCATCTAATATCGGTACGGACCCTCTGTCAAATTTTAGAACCCATTTTCGCTTAAAGATTCAGAAAGTTTCGCCCACACATATTCTAGAATTTATGCCATGTCTGGTCACCGTCACGTCAACGGTTCCAACTGACATTCAAAACTTCGTCTGATTGAGTGATTTGTAATGATTCTATTAACTTCGGCGAAGAATCCAGACTAAAAATAAATAATGCCATCATCAGTTACAGTGCAAGTCATATACAACCTAAGACAACAACAATGTTTGATCGGCGTCTGTATTGATTCGCTGTATGACTGATTGTGACAGTCGGCGTTCTAAACGCAAAGTTCAACAAGTACTTCTTACCATCTACCCTTCTTAAACATTCCACATCTAAACATTTCTTTTGTAAACTTTATATCTGATTTATTTCTCTCTCTCTCTCGCTCTCTCTCTTTCTCACACACACACACACACTGGATTTCGATGAAAAGAGCCACACGCCAGATATTTAGACATCTTGATTTAACCCACCCTATCTGATCACCCACTACTTCCACCCCTACCCCCCATTTTATAACAGTCTCCAGTAGAGCAAGATAATGTCTGTGTTTTATATATTCCTGTATTGAGTTACAAAGTCTGGGACACCCAGGGTCGAGACCGAGGGCGGGGCATTTCTAAAGGAGTTTTAGACGTAACGCCAGTGAATTGGGAGAAATGTACAATTTAATGACGGTGAATCCTGATATAAAATATAAAATCTTCTCATCAGTCCGGACAATCACTGTCTGTGGACACACAGACATATAGCTTAGTTGAATTTGTTTTGAGAAGAGGTTTGAATAGTCTGAAGATAAAATTTATTTTTTTCCATAACCGATAAAAGAGTAGGAAAAAAAAATTCAACTGGCCGTGACGAACGGAGGTGGGGGTGGGGTCAGAGCAGTTGGGAGAGTGGCGGCATAGGCAGAAACTATTGAGATATTTTAGGACCATAGTCAAAAGTTAATGTCTGGGGCTTCTTAGCGTTAGATTTGATAGGAATTTATACTAGAATGTGGAGGGTCATCTGATAGTGTGTGTGTGTGTGTGGGGGGGTGACGGGGATAACACCTAAATTGCATATCCATAAAAACAGATTTTATGCTTTAATTAGGAATATTTTGAAAACAAAATGTCAGATTTATATTTCAATGCACTAGACTGCTGATGATTTATTTTAAAAAAAGAATGTTAATTTTACGCCCAAAGAAATCAAATTCCGCTAGATGTCAAATTCCCGATATACATTGAAAATACGTTAAGTGGAGCTTTCAATTTTCCTCGTCAAGTGGCGCTGTCAATGTTCCTCGTCAAGTGGAGCTGTCAATGTTCCTCGTCAAGTGGAGCTGTCAATGTTCCTCGTCAAGTGGAGCTGTCAATGTTCCTCTTCAAGCGGAGCTGTCAATGTTCCTCGTCAAGTGGAGCTGTCAATGTTCCTCTTCAAGTGGAGCTGTCAATATTCCTCGTCAAGTGTAGCTGTCAATGTTCCTCGTCAAGTGTAGCTATCAATGTTCCTCATCAAGTGGAGCTGTCAATGTTCCTCGTCAAGTGGAGCTGTGAATGTTCCTCGTCAAGTGGAGCTGTCAATTTTCCTCTTCAAGCGGATCTGTCAATTTTCCTCTTCAAGTGGGGCTGTCAATGTTCCTCGTCAAGTGGGGCTGTCAATGTTACTCGTCAAGTGGAGCTGTCAATATTCCTCGTCAAGTGGAGCTGTCAATGTTCCTCGTCAAGTGGAGCTGTCAATGTTCCTCGTCAAGTGGAGCTGTCAATGTTCCTCGTCAAGTGGAGCTGTCAATATTCCTCGTCAAGTGGGGCTGTCAATGTTCCTCGTCAAGTGGAGCTGTAAATGTTCCTCTCTCCTCTAGCTCCTCTCCGATTTCGGCTACAAGCAAATACATATGAGCAAAGTCGAGTTGACATTTGTTATAACATTTTGTTTCATAGATATTGATAGCAAAGCAGATAAAATATTCAGTGCAGCATCAAACAGATTTTCTTCATTTATAGAAAACAAAGTTCACAAAAATATAGTATTTTGTTGATTATATAAATACTCCAGTGTTTAATACATTGAAGATAGAGAGATAGACAGGTTCAATGAATCTTTCTACACACTCCAAAAGTACATAATAGAAACCTTTTTATAGAGAATTAATATAGGGAATAACAACAAGTAGGCCTACACATGTACAAAAAAAAATCATATAAATGACAAAGGTAAATGATGTATGAATATTTGACTTGAAATGTTAGACTACAGACAAGTCAACACAGAGGTTAGGTGATTAATGGAAGAAAACCTAAACAATGTTTATTATAATATAGATAGCTAGACAGACAGACAGAAAGTTAGATAGACAGACCGGCAGGCAAGCAGGCAGATAGATGGATAGATAGATAGATAGATAGATAGATAGATAGATAGATAGATAGATAGATAGATAGATAGATAGATAGATAGATAGATAGATAGATAGATAGATAGATAGATAGATAGATAGATAGATAGATAGATAGATAGATAGATAGATAGATAGACCAAGAAAGCCAGACGTTGTTTGCCTAGGTCCATGAGGCGATAAAAAGAAAATCTCAACAATAAAATCTCGGAATGAAAGAATTATTTCCCATCTGTAATTTCATTAAGTAAACTCTTTTATTTACCATATGGATCATATCTTCTTATAGAAAGAAGATTTAAATCATCCTTTTAAAATCAACTCCTCATTATATGGCATATTTCACGGTTTATTCAGCACACAGTCGAATAAACAGATGAAGTAAACTCGGGGCTAAACCTGAGTAGATCATCATGTGTGATATTTATAGAACGTGACATAAATGTGACCTACGTCACCCCTCCTTGATATATATATATATAATTTACATACTTGAAGAAATAAGGAGGTGATGGGGTGAAGTATGTCTAAATATAGTTATGAGATCATCGTTACAACTTAAGTCAGCAGGGCGCAACAGGCAGGGGCTGAGAACGAGGGAACCAATCAAAGTAATTAGTCTCACATCAAGGCCGGTGTAAAGTTAATCATTGTTGTCTGTATGACACCGCTATACAAAATAAATTTACAAGAGTTAAAAAAAAAAATAAAACAATCTTCAAAATCAAATTGATCTCATGCATAAATTTCAAACGCAATCGAGTTCGGTGGATGGGGAAACGGAAAAATGGAGGTGGGGGGGATGGAAGATAGAAAACTGGAGCGAATTCAGTGTATTCTATCAGGCAGATGGAATAGAACAGATCTATGTGTCAAGTATCATTGAGATGGAGGACGCTATTCACGCAGAGGAGGGTGTGTGGTTGTGTGGGGGGGGGGGGGTTGAAGGATGGTCTTGTAGCTTGACTGTCGATTTAAAAGTCCCAAAAGTTCCATCTCTAGCAATGACCAATGGATATGCCAGGTGATGGTTAAAGTCCCTACTGCATATCCCGTGGTGCATGCACGACCATTGCACTATCGGCTAAAAGTGTGAATGAAAGAAGGACACCACAAAAACAGTTAATAGGATCTAAAATATATCATCTTACCCTTACAGGGGCTTCACACACATTCACGAAGAGGGGGATGGGTGGTCTTGCTATAAAGCGCTCGACTATTGACCTGAGGGTTACGGGTTTGATCGCTAGTGAAAACCAAGGGACACTTTCAGGTCATTGTAAAGGTTCCCTCCTTGTTTCCCGTAGTGAGCCAATGGTCATTGCACAATAGTTTATGGTTGAGACAAAAGAAGGGCACTACAAAAACAGTTCGGCAGTACTTTGTTGGATCTAAGAGATAAACATCTCCTCCAGACAGGTACATCACAGGCACACGCAGACAGACACGTGATGTCATCACAGACACACGCAGACAGACATGTGATGTCTAGTGTTGAAGCTGTAGAAATATTTTCTTTTCTCATTTTTCTAACGCCTATCATTGTAACATAGGGCAATGGATTAATAATAAACCCTTAAGTTTCTAGTTTGTGTCCATGATTATAAACATTGATGTATCTCCGTCACTTTAATTGTTGTGTTTACTCAAAAGTTACTGCAATTTTTACGAAGTATGTAAGCATATTGTAAATAAATATCAAATAATATTTTTGTATGGAAGCACATTGCTGAAATATATCAAAACATACGGTAGATGTCTTCTGTAAAAAATACTAGAAATATACATAAATATAATCATATGATGATTTTTTTTTGGGGGGGGGAGGAACGAATAGGGGGTGGGGGTCTGGGGAAGGCGTGGTGGAACGGACCGTTTGACTATTCCCCCCGGAATATTAAATTAATAAATATAGTCTGTAAACTGTCAGTATCTCACAGACATGCTAAGAATTTGAAAACTGTTTGGCAGAGGCTTTATAAGGTATCTGGTGACACCAAGCAGACGGTGACCGACATGTTTTGATGCATTAGGAGAAGATATCTGCTGGTGATCTTTTAGCATCAAATTTAATAGGAACTGGCAGTGGAGTTATTAAATCAAATAACGATATGAAATCAATGAAGAAAATTAAAGTTTCAAATCTATCTACTTTTTAAATGAGATAAACTAGAATATTTGATCCAACTTAATTTGTTAGCGATATTAATGGGTCTAAATGAAACAATTTAACATTTAATTACTTCTTTCGGTTTCAGGTATGGGTCATAGTAGCCAATGTTTTAGTGTTCCTGGCGGGCGTCCTTGGGAACTTACTGGTCATCTTGGTGGTCATCTGCGTCCGAGAAATGAAGACGTCCACCAACCTGTGTCTGATGAATCTGTCTGTGGCCGACCTGCTGGTACTTCTCATCTGTCAACCGTCCGCCATGCTTGAGTTCATCTGTCACGAGAAGTGGTTGCTAGGAGACGCAATGTGTGAGTTTTCAGACTTTTTATTCTCTCCCCCTCCCATCACATTTCGTTATTGTCTTCCATTTGTATCCTTTCCCAATATGTTATAATATTCTGTCTTTCATTAATGATTACGTTCCTGAGTATATTTAATCATATGTTATATTGTTATGTCCTTCATTAATGATTACGTTCCTGTGTATATTTAATCATATGTTCAAATTGTTATGTCCTTCATTAATGATTATGTTCCTGTGTATATCACAAACATTTTGATGGCAGACATCCTTATATAATAGCATACAGACAGTTTAATATTAGACAAACATTTTGAATATCAGACAAACATTTTGAATGATCACACGAACATTTTGAATATAATATCAGACAAACATTTTGAATATCAGATTAGTTTTAATATCAAACAAACATTTTGAATATCAGTTTCATTAATATCAGACAAACATTTTTAATATCAGACAGTTTTAATATTAGAGAAACGTGATGAATATCAGACAGTTTCAATATCATACAAACATTTTGAATATCAGTTAGTCCTTCATTAGACAAACATTTTGAATATCAGATCAGTTTTATCATCAAACATTTTGAATACTCGGTTTCAAGGTAAACACATTAAAAGTTAAAGTATAAACATTTTATGTTCTAGCAGTTTTTTCATCATTAAAAAAGAACCACCTGGAACAGCTCACAAACATTTTGATGGCAGACATTCTTATATAATAGCATACAGACAATTTTAATATCAGACAAACATTTTGAATATCAGACAAACATTTTGAATATCAGACAAACATTTTGAATATCAGACAGTTTTAATATCAGACAAACGTTCTGAATATCAGACAAACATTTTGAATATCACACGGACATTTTGAATATCAGACAAACATTTTGAATATCAGACAGTTTTAATATCAAACAAACATTTTGAATATCAGTTTCAATATCAGACAAACATTTTGAATATCAGACAGTTTTAATATCAGACAAACATGTTGAATATCAGACAGTTTCAATATCAGACAAACATTTTGAATATCAGACAGTTTTAATATCAGACAAACATTTTGAATATCAGACAGTTTCAATATCAGACAAACATTTTGAATATCAGACAGTTTTAATATCAGACAAACATGTTGAATATCAGACAGTTTTAATATCAGACAAACATTTTGAATATCAGACAAACATTTTGAATATCAGACAAACATTTTGAATATCAGACAGTTTTAATATCAGACAAACATGTTGAATATCAGACAGTTTTAATATCAGACAAACATGTTGAATACTCATACTCGCAGACACTGTGGAGAATAAAAAAAAAACTAGCAGACAGACATTTTAAATTATGCACATAAACTCTAAACATTAGACACTTAGAGAAGGAAGAAAAACACTTTCACACAAGACACTTTAGAAATCAGGCAGTGCGAATTTCGAGCTAATGACCAGACGGGATAAATGTTCGGCAAATACAGGGGGAGGCGATTGATCAAATACAGGAGAGATGGCCAGTTTTCTTCCCACCATAGATGGCCAGGTTGCACAGCAGTCGGTATATACATAGGGTTAAAACCAATAAAATGTGGGGTGGATGCTGGGGGGGGGGGGTCAAAGTTATTGTTAAGAATTCGATTTCAGATACAGTCTTAAATACTACACACACTGCAGGTGTTTGAATTGATCTATGCAGTGAAACCTGAGCAATGACCTGACATGAATTACGACACGTCACATCTAAGTGAGCACCCCTCTAACTTAATAGATGCATTCACTTAATGCCCTTCATGTGCAGACTAGGTGTATATTCAGAAGAACCACATTAGACTTAATGTACAGACCAGTTGTATAGTAACAACGACCACATTAGACTTACATGTGCAGACCAGTTGTATAGTGACATAGACCACATTAGACGAACAGGTACAGACCAGTTGTATAGTAACATAGACCACATTAGACTTAATGTACAGACCAGTTGTATAGTGACATAGACCACATTAGACTTAATGTGAAGACCAGTTGTATAGTAACAACGACCACATTAGACTTAATGTACAGACCAGTTGTATAGTAACATAGACCACATTAGACTTACATGTGCAGACCAGTTGTATAGTAACATAGACCACATTAGACTTAATGTACAGACCAGTTGTATAGTAACATAGACCACATTAGACTTACATGTGCAGACCAGTTGTATAGTAACATAGACCACATTAGACTTAATGTACAGACCAGTTGTATAGTAACATAGACCACATTAGACTTACATGTGCAGACCAGTTGTATAGTAACATAGACCACATTAGACTTAATGTACAGACCAGTTGTATAGTAACAACGACCACATTAGACTTAATGTACAGACCAGTTGTATAGTAACATAGACCACATTAGACTTAATG
Source organism: Bulinus truncatus (assembly GCA_021962125.1). NCBI lineage: Eukaryota > Metazoa > Mollusca > Gastropoda > Planorbidae > Bulinus > Bulinus truncatus. Next base: position 14,472,198 of record JAGDYQ010000007.1, read on the forward strand.
TACAGACCAGTTGTATAGTAACATAGACCACATTAGACTTAATGTACAGACCAGTTGTATAGTAACAACGACCACATTAGACTTAAATGTGAAGACCAGTTGTATAGTAACAAAGACCACATTAGACTTAAATGTGCAGACCAGTTGTATAGTTAGAAGAGACACATTAAAAATTCTTACATATTTTGTGTCATGTTTAATCTGTTGTATTTACACGTCAATTAGAAAATTCCTGTCTGTACAATTTTTAAAGAGTTCTATTTTTTTTTGTTTGTTATTATATTCTCTCATGTTGACCTGACAATTTTAAAGACATTATTTTTCCCCTACTGTAATCAGCTCAAACATTTTTGACACATTCAAGCGAATTAGCTGTGAAAGAAGGAATGTTTAAAGCTAAATATGGAACCAGAAAAAGATAATAATTGTCTGCAAATTTTAAAAAATAGAACGTGTTCCCTGTTAACCTGATGTAGATCTGTGAACGAATGGTGTCAGCTCATGTATAGAGTACATTCAGGCCCGTAGCGTGCGGGGGGGGGAGCCGGGCCCCCTTACGTATTTCTGGCCCCCTCTGCTTGTTTGCTCTACTTAGTAACATTTATTTCCTGCCTCCCCCACCCCCACCCCGCTATTGGCCTGGCCCCTGCTGTAGAATTTTCACGCTAAGGGGCTGAGTACATTAGAACTATTTTCACTTCTCACGAATGTTGGATTTACTGTTTCAACCTTCCGTTCAATGTTAAATTAGATGGTGCAAAGTCATCGTTAACTAAGATGGTGACGTATTTTTATGAAATTTGCATATTTTAGATTTAAAATAGAAAACGCCTTAAATAATAGAATATCTAATGGGTAAATAAAATGCATAAAATAATGTGCTTTAAAGTGTTAAGCGATGTAAATCATCATAGAGACACGTTAATTAGAATACAATACAGACATGGTCTCTGGACTTAGGTGGACAATCGGAAATGTTTACAGTAAAGCAGATATTGTTTAACCGAGTAAGTTGTCCTTAATACACAGTAGTCTATCACGTGACTATAAATAAACAATTTGATGTATTAAAATCTGTCAGTGGCGCTCATTTCATTTATTTTTTTTTACTGAAATCGACGATTAGTTGACTAAAATATATGAAATATTTTGATGACTAAAACATATGAAACATTTTGATGACTAAGACCTATGACATTATTTGATGACTAAAACATACGAAATAGTAAATGACTAAAACATACGAAATATTAGATGACTAAAACATATGAAATATTTTGATTACCAAAACAAAAAATTTTGACGACTAGAATATACAGTATGAAACATTTTGATGATGGTAATACATGTTTGAATATATAGTCAACCAGAGACATTCTTATGTATATGGTGTCCCGAGACTAAGTTGTTTCAATGACTCAAGGCAGAGAGTGACGGAGTTGTTTCAATGACTCAAGGCAGAGAGTGACTGAGTTGTTTCAATGACTCAAGGCAGAGAGTGACTGAGTTGTTTCAATGACTCAAGGCAGAGAGTGACTGAGATGTTTCAGGGCCTTGGACTAAAAGTTACATAGATTGGGGTCTCGAGGAGATATGTCTGATAGGATTATGGCTCAGGCAAACGTTTCAGTCAGACTCTTATAGCATCAGATTTAAAAGGAATTGATTCATGCATGGGCTAATTTGACCTAGTTTACCCTATCTTTTAGAATGGTTGGATTGTCGACATATATTGAGGTTTAAACTTATGACACATCTTAAGATTATTAAAATATACGATGCTTAGACAGAAGTCTTGTAGCTTAGACAGAAGTCTTGTAACTTATCAGAAGTTTTGTAACTTTGACAGTAGTCAATGAACTTAGACAAAATTAAAAGTATTATAAGTACACTGTAACACATTGGTAAAATCTATTCATGGCACGTGGGAAAACATATCTCTTTCTATCAATCAAATCTTTTGACTAAGCCCACCAGATAAATGAAGTGAAAAAAAAAACAGAGTATTTGCTTTATATCTGTCATTGGTTACAAAAATATCATTGGATGTTCCAGAAAAGAATGCACTTTAAGTTATCTGCCTACATTAGTTAATGATGCTATAACCTTGAAGACTTATGAAGTCAGACTAAATAGGTTTGCCGGGAGTTGAGCCAAGTAGCCCTAAATAGTCTGACATTTATAGTGAGGAGGTAGGGGGGTGGGCGTGGACGAGACTTGTGGGTGGGTAGTGCAGAGGTCTAACTCACTTTTACACGATCCACTGGCCGCAATGTCCGGTCCAGACCTAACACTTGGTTACATATCATTACTGCCAGTCCCAGGTTTTTAGCAGGCTGATGAAACCTTTTTTTTTTTACGTTTTTCTGCTGGTGGCGAGTACTGTTGACATAGAAAGACTATGAAGATTTGGATAGTCCAAATATCATCCCTGAAAATAGTTGAACGCCATTTTTTTTACTTATGTATTGTTCTGATTTGGCTAAGAGATGGCATTGTTTTTATACATATATACATTTCCATAAAATTAGAAGTATGAAGGTTGAATTAGGCGAATTGAAAACACTGACAATAACACTCACACACACTCACATACTCCCTCACACACTCCCTCACACACACACTCACATACTCCCTCACACACTCCCTCGCTCCCTCACACACCACCTCTCACACTTCCCTCACACACTCCCTCACATACTCCCTCACACACTCTCTTACACACTCACACGGACACACACACTCACATACTCCCTCACATACTCCCTCACATACTCCCTCACATACTCCCTCACACACTCCCTCACACACACCACCTCTCACACACTCCCTCACACACTCCCTCACACACTCTTTCACACACTCCCTCACACACTCCCTCACACACTCCCACACTCCCTCAAATACACACGCAGATCAGACTTAACTTCTGTCCTTCCCACCCACTGGAGCCTTTTTGTGTCTTCTTGATCCATCAGATGGAACGACTCTATCCCTCAAACGGAAATTAATTGGCTTTCAGCTCATTTGTTTCACACTGGAGTCTTCCGTAGCATGGTTGAGACACAATCAAATGCCGATCTGATGGTTGGGGGAAGGGGGGAGGAGGAAAGTAATGCTTCATTTAGAATGCAGCACAAACTTTAACTAAGACAAATAAATTGAAATCTGCTTTCGATAGTGGGCTTATCATAGTAACTGAATCTGGGAGGAGATGTAGGCTGACAGGAAGATATATACATATATATACATGTATATATATACATGAATATAGATATAGATAGATATAGATATATATTTAAATAGATAGATTTAGATTAGATAGATAGATAGATAGATAGATTTAGATTAGATAGATAGATAGATAGATAGATAGATAGATAGATAGATAGATAGATAGATAGATAGATAGATAGATAGACAGACAGATAGATAGATAGATAGATAGATAGATAGATAGATAGATAGATAGATAGATAGATAGATAGATAGATAGATAGATAGATAGATAGATAGATAGATAGATAGATAGATAGATAGATAGATAGATAGATAGATAGATAGATAGATAGATAGATAGATTCATTGAATTTTTTCATTTACTGTAACTCTGACAGGCTTTAAAATAAATCTGTCCATCTGTATTTATAAATTAATTTATCTACAATGTGTCCGTGCTAAGATAACGTGATTGTCATGAATGTATTTAGACAAACATCTTTTATTTTTTTTTGCTTCTTTTTAGACTTCACTGTATCTTATTAGTTGACACGACACAGTTTGGATTAGAGAGTTAACAAGAGGAATGTTGAGTTATTCATATTTCAATCCCAAGTTTCATTTAGCCAGCCTATACAATCAACTTGTCTTGTCCATCGGCTTATATTGATCCCAGATAATTCAATCATATGTGTACGTTGGGTCAAAACAATGTCCTGATTGGCAGTTATTAAATCAGTACAGCCAGGATCAACAACAAATGCACTTTCAGTGTAATATGTTGTGCACTTTTAAGTCATTATATTTGTTATTATGGACAACTGAAAAGTGCTACATAAAACTTGTGTGTCCACTCAAGATTTGTTTCGACAGATAATTATTCGTTACATGAAAAATTACCGGTCATACATTCAAAATTACTCGTGATTTATACATTCAAAATTACCAGTGACTTATACATTCAAAATTACCAGTGACTTATACATTCAAAATTACCAGTGACTTATACATTCAAAATTACAAGTGACTTATACATTCAAAATTACCAGTGACTTATACATTCAAAATTACTATTGATTTATTTGTTTAGCTCGCGGTCCCCTTTTAAATGTCATAATAATTCATGATTCTGAAAAATATTTTTTTTACTGAAAATCATAAGTAAAATCTTCCATCGCCCGCAAACACTTCTATTTTTGAGGCTTCACTCTATCGCAGTTTTAACAAGCAATACACTTAATAGTTAAATAGCCTATACATAATTTATAATATAATAAACTAAAATATGATTTTTAACGTCTTATATGTCTTTGTTTCTTTTATTTAGTGAAAGTGTCATAGTGATTCTTTAGAATGTCAATTCATGTCCAGATGGCGCTAGTAATGTTAAGTGCAGTATGTAGAAGATCGTGGAAAACAACTTATAGAATATAACTTATGCGTAAAATTCACCTATCGCGGAAGAAACTGGAGCTGACTTTGAAAATCAAAGGAAGAGTTGAATCATGTTTCGGTTTTTTTGTGTCTCATAGAGGAACCTATTTATGTTAATCAAACTCTAGCAGATGGTCATTCTAGCAAACTCTAACAAATGGTCATTCTAGCACACTCTAACAGATGGTCATTCTAACACAATCTAACAAATGGTCACTCTAGCACACAATAGCAAATGGTCATTCTAACACACTCTAACAGATGGTCCTTCTAACACATTTTAACAAATGGTCATTCTAGCACACTCTAACTCTTTTTTTTACCAGTATAATGTTCAAATATTCTTGAACTATTTTTGTTTTAAAGTTTGTATGATTATTTCAAATGATAAATAAATAAATATCGCACTTCTGAATATAATTTATAGACCCAGAGATTAAGTACTTGATCGATCAAATGACTCAAAATGGTGTTTTATTTGGAAAAAGGAAGTAACGTACGTTAAAGGACGCTGCCATGATACAGATGTCATGGCCACAGGAGCAAATAATCCACTATATGTATGATATGTATAGTATTGTTGACGTATAGTGTTGACAATGCATGAAGAGAAAACATAAAGTTGATTTTTTTTCATACATTTAATTTTTTTAGAAAACTTATAAAACCTGAACTTGTTTTTCATATGAAACTTTTGTTTCTAGACTCAGCTGTTATAACAAATTGAACCAAAGATGAATCAAGTTGTTTTCTTTTTAGTGTCAAGATTGGTTTTATTTTACTTATCCGATTGATTTAAGATATATTAATTAATTAAAGTAATATTGATTTTTGCACCAAAATTCAATGTCCATGTTGGACTTCTTTTTTTTTTTGGATTAAAATAATAGATACGAGCGATCTAGTACTTTATATTTATGTATTCTTTGGGCTTACTCTCGTTCACGGAAGTCGATATGTTTACTCTTCTCACAGTCAAATTATTCTGTTTATTACGTCATGGGCTATTTTTATACTTTCTCATGTCAATAACAATGGCATCAAAGGAGATTCGCTTCTTGAATTTTTCATAGTTTACTTTTTTTTTTATTTTAATACGTCTCTTCTTTATATTTTTTTTTTTTACAAAATCGTGCATGCGTGTGAGTGTGTATGTCTGATTGTTTGTTTATGTGTTCAATTGATTACTTTGACGGCACATGATTCTTTAATTGTCTGATGTCTCAATTTCCACTTATGTTTAATGGAGGTTGTCTCAATTGATGTCTACGTCATCATACGCTTGGAAAACCTGGAGGTAATCGACTATAAAACTCTGGGAGGGAGTGTGTGGGACGGGAGGTCTCGCTCAAGCTGCAAACTCTCTAAGAATCAGTCTACCCTTTATTTGACACTTATTGTATTGGCTAACGGTCACTGACACTGACCATTGGTCTAATTTTACCAACTATTGTTGACAAATCAATTGTCGCTAACAATAACTGACCATTTTCAAACTTCAAACCCTCAGACTAGCCTACATTTGACACTTATTATATTGGCTAATGGTCACCTACACTGTCTGCCGGTTTAATTTTACCAACAACTGTTGACGTTCAATTGTCGCTGATAATAACTGACCATTTTCATTGAGGGTGACCTTTTTTTTACTGACCATTGATCTTTTTTTTCATATTGGTAGCAGTGAGATCGAATAATCAATAAGGCGTTAAAAGCGGTCCAGAAATGTTCTTAGGAGAAAGATTTATTTATATCTCTTGATATCTGGCTCGTGACCACACACAGTCTCAGATTATTTTTTTTCTGATTTCTCCCCAAAGATATCCGTGCCCGTAATGGTCAAGGAGGCACCACCCTGGTTATTGGTAAAACTATCTGGTCTAAAATGACCACTAAAGATCATCCTTAGCTTCCTCCTGTGACCCATGTGAAAATTTGTTATCACAAATTATTTTCCCACTTTCATCAGTTAGGTTCGCGTTAACACCTCTGCCCACATTTTATTTGTTTTGATATTTTTAGCTCCAGTAATTCTGTTTACAATCTAAGAGTGCTTGACGTAAATTGTTTCTTACGAATATATATATTTTTTTTAACTTCAAGTTAGACAAATTGCTAAAAATATCCCATCCTCTGAAAATATTTTTTTTATTATGAATTAAGTTTTTAAATCCTGATGACACGTGAGTTTATCACAGAATTTGTTAAAAGTTCATTTTGTTTTAAATGTATCGTTTTATCAGTAGTTTCTCTTCCTCTGTTAAATTAAATATTAAAACAACACACAATTGAACAAAAAATCTTACAATTAAAAAGGACAATTTTTGATTTAAAAGGACAAGAAAGAAATTGGTTTAAATTCCATTCAGGTTGGCGTCTAATGAATATGTCCTTTCCTGACCTTGAAAACGGTTAGTTTGGCATACAGTATTCACGTCAACTTGTATTGTTTCTAGAGATGTTGTATTGGGCACATAGAAAGTCAGACAAATAGCGGCATTGTTCATAACAGTCACTAGCTTGACGTTCTGGTGGATCAATGAGGTTGTCAGATGTCCTGTGTGGTGAGAGTCGAGAGTTCGTGTCCCATGACTGACATGGTGCTTCCATATTTGACTGCGACACTGACTGCTGAGTTTAAAGAACACGACCATATCTGTGTTAAGAACATTGACTGTTGATTTTATAAAAACACAATCTAATCTGTGTCAAGAATGTTTATTCCCTCAATATACCCTTGGTGCTTACTAGCTTTAGGGGTGGGAGGGGGTATTCTAGCAAGAAGGGCCAGTTTTAAAAGAGGCGGGTCCCGACACAATAAAGTTCAGTTCATTGTTACATAAATAGTTATTTGATACTTTGGATATTTGAATACTTCACTTACCGTTAGTAAATTACATTAGCTGCCTCTTTTTTCATTAAAAGCTCAGCCCAAACAGTATAACAAAACAATGTCAAACAGCATAACAAAATAATGTCCATACAGCATGACGAAACAATTCCATACAGCATGACTAAACAATGCCCATACAGCATGACGAAACAATTCCATACAGCATGACAAAACAATGCACATACAGCATGACGAAACAATGCCCATACAGCATGACAAAACAATGTCCATACAGCATGACAATACAAGGTCCATACAGCATGACGAAACAATGTCAAACAGCATAACAAAGCAATGTCAAACAGCATGACGAAACAATGTCAAACAGCATAACAAAATAATGTCCATACAGCATGACGAAACAATTCCATACAGCATGACTAAACAATGCCCATACAGCATGACGAAACAATTCCATACAGCCTAACAAAATAATGTCAAACAGCATAACAAAACAATGTCCATACAGCATGACGAAACAATGCCCATATAGTATAAAAACAATGCCCATAACTGAATGTTTAAACTTGCGACTAAAATGAAGTAAAAACAAAGTTATTTATTTTTACTGTAATTGAAAGTTTTCTTTTATTTTATTTAACACTCTGAAATTCTAAAACCTGAGCTAATCGATCATTATACCGAGTTTATACATAGATGGCTCAGACGTTGTAACATTTCTTTTATCTTCCCTTGACATATTGTTAATGTTATGTCAGAGATGCTTGAAATAAAACTTCTCATCAAGTAACTATGACTGTCCCACAGAATCACAAGGCATAATAAAAATATATATTTTGTATAAATAATTTAAAAGACATTTTTAGAAGACATAGAGCTATTATAAAATACAACTGACACACAAAGAATTTAAGTGAAAAAAAATTGTGGGGGAAAGACAATGAGAAGTTTTAAAAGAGAATTCAGTTTCGGAAACATCACTTAACAACAAGTCGACTTGAAAACAGTTAATCGATCTTGGAGGCCCAGACTGTAGTGGGAGGACGTTTAATTTGAAGTTATTTTGTTTGTTAAAGAAAGTTATTAGATCAACGCGGTGACCGAAGAAATAAATAGACATAAAAATTGTTTACAAATAGCTGGCCGTTATTACAATAATAATTGGTTCCTTGTGAGAATAAATTAAAATCTTATATATTTTACTTCATATTTATATGGGTTATTATACACTCATACCTCGCTATACGGCCGCTCTTTATACGGCATTTCGCTATAACGGCCTTCATCATTTATTGCACGTTTTCGGTTTACGGCTTAAAATGTTTCGCTATAACGGCCAAAAAAAAAACCCACTTTTGTACAAAAGTGAAAAAATATTGATTATTTTGGATAATGCATCAGGGTATCCCACCTAATTTATCTGAACTATCTGAAGATGTCATGATTGAGTACTTTCCGAAAAATACAACAGCACAAATCCAACTAATGGATAAGGGTGCAATAGGCACTTTTAAGGCACATTACCTACACCGAACTTTCCGACAACTCAGCATAAGGGAAACCAATGGTGAATCTTCAATTAAAACATTTTGGAACAACTATAACATTAAGGATACTGTTGACAGCATCAGTGAATGATGGAAGGAATTAAAATTGACAACAATGAACCATGTATGGAAAAAAACATGGCCAGAGTGGGTAAAAAATACTGATGCAGACAGAAGCGTACCTAGGGAGGGGGTCCAAATTCAAAAAGTCCCCCCCGGCCTTAGCTTGAGGGGCCCCCAAATATTTCTTTTACATTAAATATAAAGTACTTTATCTCAAGTCATGTTGTCGAATGTCAAAATGCAAGGACCTCCAAAGAGGGGGCCCTTAAAATCCCTAGGTTCGGCATTGGATACAGAAGTTAATTTTCTTCCTGAAATTAGGCAAAATATTTTGGATCTAGTAGAAGATTTTGGCGTGGAAGGTTTGAATGAACATGATGTGCTTGCTCTACTTGAAGCTGATAGGAAACATCCTCCTTGAAAACGATCCTGACGTCAGACGTAGCGCTCAATTACTCAATGAATTAACTCAGTCATTAGCAGTTATAACTCATTGAATAATGAACTAGACAAGAAGACAAACAACAATGGACAATTGCTGTAAGCCAGGCCCATCCTTACAAGCGAAAAATATTGACGTCATTGATCTGCAGGTTACCATTTCTTCGTTTAAAAAAAAAATACATATTCATGTTTTATGTAACATGAAATTGTTTTATTTTTGTTTATAGACTATGGTTGATTGTTGGGGTTAGTTATTCTTTTATGTACAAATGTATGTAGTTTTAATTTAAATGAAATAAAAAGAGAGAATACATTTTGAATGATAAACCATGTTACATATTTAAACAACTTGGAACCGATCTCGTTGAATTTGTATGGATTTGTACTAGAACAATTGATCCCCTATACGGCTTTTCGCTTAGCGGCCAAATTTCGAGGAACGTATCTAGGCCGTAAAGCGAGGTATGGGTGTTACTGTTTTGATATTTTTTTTCTCGCGTACCATTTTTTTTTAAGTAGAGGCAGATTTAACGGCAAGTGCAACTGGCGCGCACCAGGGGACTTCGAAATTTGAATACCACATAAAACCCAAAATAATACAAAATCCAACTGTATGACCTTTATGATGTTTCACATTATTTTAAGATTGACATTCATACTCTATATATTTTAAACGAAATTTATATCCGAAAGACATATTTTTTTTATTTGTAAATTGTTTACGAATTATTTTTTTTTAAAAAAGAAGACATTAATAGATGATAATAAGAATTTTAACTTTATAAATAAACAAATTCGTTCGATATCATAAAACTATAGTAGCAACACATAGTTTACGTACCAGCAATTAACATAACGGCGAAAACTTGCTTCGACATATACACATTGCTCTTATGGGTTGTCTCGTTACTTTGAATTGTATTTTTTGTTTTTAATGAAGTGAGAAATTTGTTTATGTCTTTAAAATCTATTTCCTACTATAAGTATGCAGGTAGATAGTATGTAGATTAGATAGATAGATAGATAGATAGATAGATAGATAGATAGATAGATAGATAGATAGATAGATAGATAGATAGATAGATAGATAGATAGATAGATAGATAGAAAGATAGACAGACAGACAGACAGACAGACAGATAGATAGATAGATAGATAGATAGATAGATAGATAGATAGATAGATAGATAGATAGATAGATAGATAGATAGATAGATAGATAGATAGATAGATAGATAGATAGATAGATAGATAGATAGATAGATAGATAGATAGATAGATAGAAAGATAGACAGACAGACAGACAGACAGACAGACAGACAGACAGACAGGCAGGCAGGCAGGCAGACAGACAGACAGACAGACAGACAGACAGACAGACAGACAGACAGACAGACAGACAGACAGACAGATAGATAGATAGATAGATAGATAGATAGATAGATAGATAGATAGATAGATAGATAGATAGATAGATAGATAGATAGATAGATAGATAGATAGATAGATAGATAGATAGATAGATAGATAGATAGATAGATAGATAGATAGATAGATAGATAGATAGATAGATGGATGGAAACCTTAACTTGTTCAACTCCATATTTGTGCCCAGTGCCCAGAATTTTATTTAGTTAACATAATTTATACAAATATTTAAATGATCTAACCTTTTAAGGAAATATTTTTTTAAATGTATAGTACATTTGTCGTAATGAATGACAAACTGTTGGAAAACCGCCGTATAAAAAAATTTAGTTCATAATTTAAGAAAACAATCATTTTTTTTAAATAAATATAAAAGCAGGATGTCTACCACTGTAAATTTAATTATTCTCGTGAAACCCATTGCTCACATAAGTAAATACAAAATGGCGAAATGATTACTACCATCTTTGAACAAAACAGGAACATATATCATCTCCCTTTGACCCTTGACCTCATACAAAGATCGCAAGGAAGTTTCATTAACTGATTTTTTTTTTTATCATGCTTTTATCCACGGCGTTTTGGTTTGCAAATTCATTTTCATCCAATTTAGACAATAAAAATTTCAAGTGACAGGGGAAACAGTAAGGAAGCCAAAAAAGAAAATTGCGAAGGCGTAAACGTTGATTGGGTATGGCCGGGGGGAGGGGATGGGAGGAGGAGGAACGATTAAAACAGCAGGCAAGCGTAAAATGTAATTAAGTGTTTGATGTCGTCTGCTGTAAGGAAGAAAAAAAATGGAAGAATATGACGCTATGAATAAAGTTGCAGAAGACAAGAGATTCCCTAAGGACAAAGCGCTATAAATATTGAGATGCCGTGCCTAGAACTGACCGGATGTGTCCAGATAGAGAAGAATACAATCAGTTATCGCCGATTTTTTATATGATCTTTTTAACAGTTGTACGCTGACAGCTTTAGATGTCTGTTATATAGAAAAGTTGTCTTCCTTTAAAGAATGGGACATTTAAATGGAGATAATTGTGGAGTTGTGTGAATTTTCATTACTGAGACTCATCATTATAATAGACCAGTGGTCCCTAACCTTTTTCTCGCCACGGACCGGTCAGCGTTTGATAATTTCACCGCAGCGCACTGGAAAAGGTGGGGGGGGGGACGTTGATTATTTCTCGTCCATGGAAAGTCGCCACAATCACGAGATAAAGAAATAAAAAAGAAAATGATTTAATGTTTCTTGGGCGGCCCAGTAACATTCGTTCCCACGGACCGGTATCGGTCCGCGGACCGGGGGTTGTGGACCACTGTAATAGAGCATTGACATCTTACTTTCTGGGAAACTAAGAAAAATTATATTGATGAATAACTAGCGGATAATTGATTTATTCTGAAAATATTGAATATAAGAAATACAGAAAGAAAAATTAATATCAAGAAACGTCCAGTCATCTTTAACGTGGAATCAAAGACGATAAAATTGTGTGCGATGAATTGGAAATAATGTATTCCATATGTTTCATATTAATTGTGCATTTTTTAAAATTTTGTTTTTGGATTTGCGTATGAATGACGTCATCAATCAATGTTTTATGAAACTGAGTCACGTGATGTGTTTATTACAAGAGGGTTTAGCCTGACCCCCACGGATTAGGGAGGAAGCAAGAATTAAAGGATTCATCCATGGCATGTCTGTGTCTGCTTCATAGCCAGGTTTTCCTAAATCTAGATATATAGTTTTAATTTTACCCATTTATGTTTCTTTTCCTCCTATAAAATAAATAAAAAAAATAAATAACAATATATCCAATGTTATTGCAATCATTATGTGATGCACTTTATACATTATAATGTAAAAAAATCAATTTCAGATAATTCATTTTGTTGTTGTTGTTGTTGTTGGGATTAAATTAAGTTATGATTCAAAATATTTTTCTAAGACAGTAATCAGACTGATGTTGCAGCATATAAATACATATTGTGATATTGTGTTAGTGGGTGAATGCGTGTGTGTGTGTGTGTGTGTGTGTGTTTGTGAGTGTGTGTGTAAATGTCAGTGAATAAATTTGTGTTTTAGATTACACTCTTTATTTTTACAAGTCCCTGTAAGGATGAGTTGTTAATCTCATGTAGCCTATAAACCACTAATGGGACGGTTTTAGCAGTGCCCTTCTTTCATCTTCACCGTAGTCGGTAGTGCAATGGCCATGGAGGCACCACGGGTGATATACACAGTTAACTGAGACTCGCCGGGAATCGAACCCGTAACTCACAACAAGCAGCATTAGGATTCGGCACGTCATCCAGCCATAAGCTTAGTTCAGGGCTCCTTTGGCGTTTTGGCCTTGTTGGGAGCGGGGTGGGTGGTGGGGTAATCTAAATAAAGCGGGACTTACAACTACAGGTGTATTTATTGTTATCTTCAAAAATAACGGTATTTCTTCCTTCATTTAAATAGATATGATGCATATATATGTCTCTGATTTGAAATGTACTGTTCTTCACCGACTTTTTAAGAATTGTGCTAAGTAGGCCAGGATTTTTTTAGAGCGTATGGGAAGAAGTCTCAGCCACGTTTTTTTTTTCATCTCCATCAATTTGAATTACCATTCTAACTTTAATTTAACAGCAGAATTGAGAATACATACAGTTATTACACATTTAAAAGGCATCGTTGTATTTATAGAATCTAAATTAAAACATCCAGTGTGACGAGAAATGACTTGAGTATAAACTTACAGCAACAGAAATAAATTTAAACAAAACAAACAAAAAAAAAAACGCTAAAATAACGGTTAGAGGACAGGAGGAAAAAACTGGGTTAACGACGATGACAATGATTTATGTTTTGCAGATAAAACTCTGAACTTTGACTCCCTGGTACGAAACTTCATCTGTCGGATCTAACAACAACGGCCATCGTGCTTGGGCCATGAAAGTGGAAGTAGAAATGAGGGGTATTGTGGTGGAATCGTTTCTCTCTGGTCCACCAATCGGGTGTCAGCATTTTATGATGAAATGGTTTAGTTCGTTAGTTATTAGCTGAAACAGAATTGATGATCTGTTGAGGTGGTGTGATTAAGTCAGTGTAATGAAAAAAAAACGTTTTCCTGACTACGAAAGGTTGATTATATTATTGTCACATTTGAGTACTACATTATATATAAATACAGACAGATACCAGAAGGAAAGCAGACAGGAAATCAGACAGACAAACAGACACACACACACACACAGATATATATATATATTTATATGATAGATAGATAGATAGATAGATAGATAGATAGATAGATAGATAGATAGATAGATAGATAGATAGATAGATAGATAGATAGATAGATAGATAGATAGATAGATAGATAGATAGATAGATAGATAGATAGATAGATAGATAGATAAAATAGGTAAATGTTCAGTTCAATAGCCCAGTTAATTCTCTAGACTTGAGAATCATTTTAAAAAGCCATAAAGGAAACCTTAACATGTTTAACTCTGTAACATCAATTTGAATTTATTTCTCTGACAAATATTACAATAAAAACAAACATTAATGATCCTTTTTTTTTTTTTCTCATTTTGTTTTCAATTTTAAACTAATTTTTTTCAATGCAAAATGATGAAATACGAATTAAAATGAACAGTCTAAGATAAATACGATGTAATGTAAATTGGAGAAAAAGAAAAAGAAAGATTCAACTTCTTGCTCCTGAGCTCATTGTTTGAGTGGTTTCCAGTGTAGGAAGTAAAGGGACACAACCTGTCAACAGCACATGGTTACTGTTAGAAAGACGAAGTGTGGCCGGGGGGCGGGGGAAGGGGGGGGGGAGCAATATGAGTCCTCCGTTACATAATGCAGGGGAGCTACACCGGGAGTTTTTGTGGTGATTCCCTAACTGTGGGTCACGGCCTACTGGTGGGTCGAGGAAAAATTTTAGGTGCAACACAATTGAAGTGTATTATAAAAAGATCCATAATCTGTGCAAACACACACAGTCTCATACAAACACACACACACACACACACACACACACACACACATATATATATATATATATATATATATATATATATATATATATATATATATAATTAGACATAGCTATGTTGAGTTTAACAAAATATTGACAGTCCAAACCTATAAGTGTCTATTGTTTCCAATCAGAAATCTCCCATATGTGACTCCTTCCTATTCCTTTAACATCCACATTTCTAATTCATTCCTACTCCTACAATTACTGCCCTCCTAGAAGCTGAAATTAATAAGTCGGTCTGATATTAAACAGATGGCGGGGTAATTTTTTACTTAATAGGTTTTACAAAAAATAAAAACATTTTCCATTTCTTATATTTCCCAGGTTATTCATTTTGCATATACAGTTCATTCGGTGTATAGCCATCATTCGATGTAACTTTTCATTCAGTGTATAGCCAGCATTCGATGTAACTTTTCATTCAGTTTATAGCCACCATTCGATGTAACTTTTCATTCGGTGTATAGCCACCATTCGATACAACTTTTCATTCAGTGTATAGCCACCATTCGATATAACTTTTCATTCAGTGTATAGCCTCCATTCGATATAACTTTTCATTCAGTTCTGTTGTTAAGATCTTTTTAGGAATTGTGTTTATGACGTGCAAATTGTAGGGAGATTATATAAAATAAACAGTAATGATATTATATTGCAGAACTTTTTTTTTGTTGTTGACAGAGTTAGGCTGTTCGTCTTTGTCTAGCTATGTCAATGGTTGAATGATTGTCTTAGATAGCTAACAGTGGCAATGATTATATAAATATGTCAGTGGTAAGTAGATTTGGCATTGTTAACTGACTATGAAAATATGATAAAAACTATGACATTGATAAATTGATATGGAAGTGTTAACCACGTTTTTGATAGCTACCAATGGAACGGATGTTCGTGTGTTAAATCTCTCGACTGTTGGTCTGAGGGTTCGACCTCCGGTGAGAACCAATAGCATTCTTTTCAAGGTCATGGTACTATCGGCTATGGGGTGGTGGAACGGGGGGGTGGTGGAACGGTGATCGGTGAAAGCTTTTTCTCATGGGTGGGGGGATATTTTTTGTTTATACATATTATTTTTATTGTTGATATTTTTTTTTTAAATAAACATAAGTCACTTGCATTTTTAATTATATAAAATAGTACAATAGTACATATTTCGATAACAGAACTGCTTTCATTAAAGAAAATGATTTTTGTTCAATATTAAATACAATTAGATACAACGAAAAACATTGGAAACTAGTTTTGTGGTTTGACAGATAATGACAGAAATGACTTTCAAAAAGGCCACTATAAAATCTGACTGTTTTTCTGTACCATGTTTGTAAAAGATCAAATAAACGCTGTTATTATTTCTTTGTCATTTATTCAATCAACCTTTGACCTTTAGCCAATCCCAGAAACATCAGACAGTAATGACAGTTGTTTTTTTTTTTACCCAATTCTCTTTCCACGCTGTAATATCCATTTTCATCATATTGTGAGTTGTTCTTTTTTTCGCCAGCCACATTTATGTCTGTTTAGACAGGCAAAGACTCTATGTAAGAGTGTCGGATTTCTTGCACGAAATAATTTCATTGTCGTACAATCAGAGAATAGATTGATTTATATTAAGCTACTCTGTCTATTCCTAGTATTTAGAGTGACTTCGAACTATTTTTTTTAGCTTCCATGCTATGAGTCGCAATCCGATATTAATCATTTCTTGAAATTCCTTAAAAACTTCAAATCGTTCCAGTTCTCATATGTAAATAATAAACAATGGAGGTGTTTTCCTGGAAGCTCACTAACTCGATTAAATAAAAACTTAAAGTGAATCTTCCAGATTTTTAGTTATATGTAGAACAGTTGAACGACGAGTACACAACATTGTGTTATATCTATAGAATTAACAACAAAATTGGAAGAAAAGCTTCCAAAAATAAAAGAGGCTAAAATCAGACTCGAGAACTTAACGATTAGAAATGTTATATTTGGCTCTATGGTGGCATGAGGGATACAAAAAAAGGTGCCCGAAGGCCACATTAATAATGCGCCCATGAAAAGTAAAAGTAAAGTTTCTTTAAGTTTCCCTAAGGGCTCATCGGGGAAGATGAAGTGTAGAATTCATCTGTTACAATAACCTCGGCATATAAAGGTATTGTGTGGTTAGCACAAAGCACAGCCGCCTTTAAACCCCCCAACCTAAAGTCAGGTACCAATTTAAAGCTGGATGGACTTAGGCAGTTTCACCAGGACCTGAAAAAATCCCAAGGTTCTCACTGAGATTCACACCCGGACCCCTCCGGTCGACAGTCGATCCCTCTACACTGCACTCCCATAATACGCCCATAACACGTCCCTAACACGCTGGGCGTTCAGATTCCAAAGTATTTTCGTATTCTGATGTAAAATTCTTTCACATTTTTTTTTGGAGTTTTGAGACATTCGGATGTTGAGTTATAATTGTAGACTATCACGACTTGAGTTATAATTGTAGACTATCACAACTTGAGTTATAATTGTAGACTACCACGACTTAAGTTATAATTGTAGACTATCACGACCTGAGTTATAATTGTAGACTATCACGACACCGACACTTTGATCAGTATATTCTAGCATACTACCATATAAGTTTATATTGAATTTTACTGACAATGTTTTGTTTTTGTGTTTCAAAGAGCTTAAAAAGGCTTAAGACTCAGCTGAGTGCCACAGACTCCAAGCTGAAAATCACTACTTTTAATTTTGGTGTCTGAAGTCCCTGTATGGATGAGATGGAATCTCTTAGATCCTATACCCCACTAATGCGACGGTTCTTATGGTGCCCTTCTTTCATCCCCACCATAGAAGATAGTGCAATGGCCATGGAGGCAACACGGAAGATATAGCGGGGAACTTTAGCCATGACCTGAAATATCCATTGGTCCTCACCGGAGATCGAACCGGAGACTTTCAGGTTGACAGTCGAGCCCTTAACCACACGACTTTTTTTCATTTATGATTTTAACCAAACATTCCTTCTATAAAAACTTTATATTTGGATGTAGGCTTTGCTTTTTCTCAGTAGAAATGATACGAAAAATCAATAAATGTAACAATGACAACAACTTTATTTTCTTTCGAAATTTCCTCTCGGTTCCAGCGGACGTCATCAGCTCACCGGTTCACTATCGATGGTGAATCGCTCATCACAATACCGGAAGATTAAGTGATATAAAGTTTTTGTCTATTTCATGGGGGTTAGAGGGAGAGGGGGGGGGGCTCACACAACAAAATTATCCGCTGTAAAACTAGGGGCCAATACAATCTCAACGTTTGCAGGCTGACGTCTTCTCGGTTAGTTGAACAATGGCCTGTACAATTTCCTTCGTACTTACTGGACAGGATATGTGGTGTAATGATGGTCAAATTGAGGGATAAATTGTCCTTATTCAACTTCGAAAGACCTCCCCCCTACACACACACACACTCCCTCATGCTTCGTTTTTCATCAGATCACAAGATTTGCGGGTGAGAGGTACTGTTTAGTGGGACCAGGTCGAATTCTGAGCATCAAGATAAGCTGGAATATTCATATATGCAAGAGTTAAGATTTTAAACATTGACAATACAAATATTTCGTTGGTCGGAAACACTATCCGATGTTAATTATTATTCCGAAATCTTTTATAACAGATATAATGGATTGATGAATAAAGTATGTTGAATGAAATAAGTTACTCAGTGTGTATAAAATATATATACTAGCTGTACCCTGTTGAGTTTAACAAAATATTGACAGTCCAAACCTATAAGTGTATATTGTTTCCAATCAAAAATCTCCCATATGTGACTCCTTCATATTCCTTTAACATCCACATTTCTAATTCATTCCTACTCCTACAATTACTGCCCTCCTAGAAGCTGAACTTAATAAGTCGGTCTGATATTAAACAGATGGCAGGGTAATTTTTTACTTAATAGGTTTTACAAAAAATAAAAACATTTTCCATTTCTTATATTTCCCAGGTTATTCATTTTGCATATACAGTTCATTCGGTGTATAGCCACCATTCGATATAACTTTTCATTCAGTGTATAGCCACCATTCGATGTAATATTTCATTCGGTGTATAGCCACCATTCGATGTAACTTTTCATTCAGTGTATAGCCACCATTCGATATAACTTTTCATTCAGTGTATAGCCACCATTCGATATAACTTTTCATTCAGTGTATAGCCACCATTAGATGTAACATTTCATTCGGTGTATAGCCACCATTCGATGTAACATTTCATTCGGTGTATAGCCATCATTCCATGTAACTTTTCATTCAGTGTATAGCCACCATTCGATGTAATATTTCATTCGGTGTATAGCCACCATTCGATATAACTTTTCATTCAGTGTATAGCCACCATTAGATGTAACATTTCATTCGGTGTATAGCCACCATTCGATGTAATATTTCATTCGGTGTATAGCCACCATTCGATGTAACTTTTCATTCAGTGTATAGCCACCATTCGATATAACTTTTCATTCAGTGTATAGCCACCATTCGATATAACTTTTCATTCAGTGTATAGCCACCATTAGATGTAACATTTCATTCGGTGTATAGCCACCATTCGATGTAACTTTTCATTCAGTGTATAGCCATCATTCGATATAACTTTTCATTCAGTGTATAGCCACCATTCGATGTAACATTTCATTCGGTGTATAGCCATCATTCCATGTAACTTTTCATTCAGTGTATAGCCACCATTCGATATAACTTTTCATTCAGTGTATAGCCACCATTCGATATAATGGATTGATGAATAAAGTATGTTGAATGAAATAAGTTACTCAGTGTGTATAAAATATACATACTAGCTGCACCCTGCAAAAAACTTTGCATAGAGTTATATCCCCTTATGCTTGTTCGGTAGGTTATGTTATTTTTGGTTTCGAGCAGATCCGATTTTTTCATGATAGTATTTTAAACTGGAATACTGTTTTATTAATTCTTTACTTTCGATTTAACGCAGAACCTAAATCGCTATTATTTATTTTATATTAAGAGGTCAAGAAAGAAATATATTTGTATAAAGATCTTGATATTCCTACACTTTTGTTTTATAAAAGCAAGACAAGTTAAGCAAACAGACAAATGTATTGCTTTCATAATGTAATCAGTTGAAATTGAAATATAAACATAATGACAGATGGTATTGTTCGTATTCAATGTATTGAAATTGACAATATCTTAAAACATAATGTGTTGTCACCTTAACCCATACGACCATTAGGTAAGCAACAAATACTTATATGTCAGACCGATTCCTAGCTGAGTCGGATAGTAAGTCAGGGCACTAGAAATGAATCAATACACGATTCACTCTCACACACACACACAGTTAAATAATACTCGTTCACTTTGTCAATTGCTTTCTCTCTCTCTCTCTCTCTCTCTCTCTTTCTCTCTCTCTCTCTCTCTATTTCTCTCTCTCTCTCTCTCTCTCTATCTCTCTCTATCTCTCTCTTTCTCTCTCTTTCTCTCTCTCTCTCTCTCTCTCTCTCTTTAGCTCTCTCTCTACCTCTTTTTTTTTCTCTCTATCTGTAATAAACTGATTTGTAAATGTATATACGTTAGTTAAATTTAATAATTTATTGATACTTGATCTCAGATAAAATTAAAACCTATTTAAAATAAAACGTTAAAACATTATGTTCGACAGGAAACATGACTTACTCTTACACTTACACTGCCGGTCGTCCACATGAACGTGAACAGCTAGGTCTTAATTTTACTTTTTGATTATACACTAAACCCTTTTTACCTCTTTTTCATCTAACTCCAGTCACTTTGAAAAAAAAATATATATCTATATAAATAGATCTATTTTTTCTTCTCTGTCAACATCAATCAACCAGTAATCAATATTCTATGTCCATGATGGCGATATTGATTTCTTTTTACTTTTCTTCTTTTTTTTATAATTATAGCATGCATAAAAATGTCGGCGCAAGAGTTTCGTTGGACTATGATGTCATTAACGGAAAACATTTAATTGAACAAATGGTCAAGGGGTGATCACGTCCCTTTAATTACATCGTGCTTGGTTCTCTCCCCTGGCTTCTTTTTTTTTTGGGGGGGGGTGGAAAGAATATTTAATTAAGTTGATGATTAACTTGATGAAGCCTTGTCCTTATTACATTGTATGTCGATCAATAGAGAAAAATTGTATTGTGTTAATGTATTAGAGTAAATGTAAAATTCTATCTAGTAACAGCGACAAACAGTATTCTCCCCTGATCCTTTGATAGGTTAAATTGTTCTCTGTTATCCCTTGATACGGTTAAAGAGTTCTCTGTTATCTGTTATCCCTTGATACGGTTAAATTGTTCTCTGTTATCCCTTGATACGGTTAAATAGTTCTCTGTTATCTGTTATCCCTTGATACGGTTAAATTGTTCTCTGTTATCCCTTGATACGGTAAAATTATTCTCTGTTATCCCTCGATACGGTTAAATTGTTCTCAGTTAATCCTTAATACGGTTAAATTGTTCTCTGTGATCCCTTGATACGGTTAAATTGTTCTCTGTTATCCCTTGATACTGTTAAATTGTTCTCTGTTATCCCTTGATACGGTAAAATTGTTCTCTGTTATCCCACGATACGGTTAAATTGTTCTCTGGTATCCCTTGATACGGTTAAATTGTTCTCTTTTATCCCTTGATACGGTTAAATTGTTCTCTTTTATCCCTTGATACGGTTAAATTGTTCTCTGTTATCCCTTGATACTGTTAAATTGTTCTCTGTTATCCCTTGATACGGTAAAATTGTTCTCTGTTATCCCACGATACGGTTAAATTGTTCTCTGGTATCCCTTGATACGGTTAAATTGTTCTGTGTTAACCTTTGATAGGTTAAATTGTTCTCTGTTATCCCTCGATACGGTTAAATTGTTCTCTTTTATCCCTTGATACGGTTAAATTGTTCTCTGTTATCCCTTGATACGGCTAAATTGTTCTCTGTTATCTCTTGATACGGTTAAATTGTTCTCTGTTATCCCTTGATACGGTTAAATTGTTCTTCCATGATCTCATATGTAGTTACGTTGTTACCTGATTTTTCGATACGTTTACAATGTTATCATCTTTTACTTTATACGGTTGCATGGTTCCACTCTGATTTCCATAGTGTCTGGCCAATGGATAAAAAAACAAGCAATTTAAGTCTTTTCCGTTTCGGACAAAGGACATTTTAGAGCATTTTCGTGTACGCAGTGGCTATGTATGGGTTTTGATAAATATATTCAAAAACGGTACCTAAAAAACTCTTATATTCAGCCCTGAGAGGTCCTATCGCAAAATGAACTTTTGATGTACACTTGGCAGGCCAAGACCTACAAAATGATATATACATCATGGGTCTAGGACTTATAGTTGTTGAGATCTAGGGTGATGACGGACAGACAGACAGACAGACAAAACGGGAACAATAGAGCATTTTTTTTTTCGATAATGCTCTAAAAATTATTGAATATTTATGTAAAAGATATTTTCGTTGTAAGATTTTGAAAAATGAGAATTATAGAAAGTAAACGGAAACAGTTACTTTTCACTGTTTTGCAGTTTTACTTGGTAGATACTATCTGTGGTAGCGACTATCTGTGGTAGCAACTATGTGTGGTGACAACTATCTGTGGTAGCACATTTGGTAGAACTATCTGTGGTAGCAACTATCTGTGGTAGGAACTATCTGTGGTAGCACCTGTGGTAGCACGTTTGGTAGAACTATCTGTGGTAGCAGCTATATGTGGTAGCAACTATATATGGTAGCAGCCATCTTTGGTGGCAACTACTTCTTTAGACAGACTTACAAAATATTCAGACAAAAGTAGGCCTACATCTTCTGTTTATTGAACTTCCTGTTTATTGAACTTCCTGTTTATTGTTAGACCCTGTATACTTACTTTCTTTGTTTACTATTCACCGAAGCAATAAGTGCAGAAATAGCTGGAGCAATATTTGAAGCAATAACAGTAGCAGTATCTGAATGTAAAAAGAATGTCTCTAGTTATTTCATAACTTACAGACAGCTAGATAATTTACAGAATGAAAAAAAGTTAATACCGACGCCAAATAAATTATGAAATATTTACAGTCATTGGTTTTAACGAATAGATCTTTTATTTCTGTTTTACTTCCAATTACACGTATGACTACTACGGTCATAAATAGGCAGCTGTTTTCCATTCAACACAATAAGTTACGGAAGTCAAATAACAGAATAGCCCATGGTTATTAATCTTTAATTATCTAGAAAAAAAAGGAAACAATTATGTCGCTCGTTATGTGATTCCATTGTGTCATAGAGAACAAAAAGACTTACCCTCGAGGCTGTAATCGATATATGCAATGAACAGATCAATAGATGATCCGTGTAGTTGACATTGTCGGC
This sequence comes from Bulinus truncatus, assembly GCA_021962125.1. Classification (NCBI taxonomy): domain Eukaryota; kingdom Metazoa; phylum Mollusca; class Gastropoda; family Planorbidae; genus Bulinus; species Bulinus truncatus. The sequence continues at coordinate 14,495,655 of JAGDYQ010000007.1, forward strand.
GCAAAATACAACGGAAAGTGAAAAGTCGATGAGATTTTGATGAAGCGTTGCCTGCAATATCACAATATCAAGATTCAGCACAGCCGTCTGGTCGTATACAATGCAGTGTTTACTGTTGTGTAAAAATACATTTAGCAAGAAAATGTAAAAACACAACAACAAAAAAAACGATTATGTTACAATTAGCTTCCGCAGCTAGTTAAAAAAAAATTGTTAATGTAAAAGTTTGAAAATAGACGGAACAAAATTGCAGCCTACATTGATGGCTCCCACCATATGGGTATATAGAGGAGGGGAATTGGCGAAATGTGATTGTTTAAGGGGGGGGGGGATAATTTGAACATTTCAGTTCTACATTATATATTTACTTGATATGTTTCCTAAAAAAATATACAAAATTCTGGTAATTCCTTCCTACAACCTGCTCATTCCAAAAAAACAAAGTGTTAAAGGAAACCATTCTCAATCTCCTCCAAGACCTATAACCAGCGGCGTAGCGTGGGTATCGGACGCCCAGGGCGGAAGACGATTTTGCCGCCCTCTCATTTAGGTATTTCAATTTAATCTATACATTTTTGCCGCCCCCCCCCCCAAAAAAAAAGGAATAAAAAGTGCCGCCCGGTGCGGACCGCACCCACCGCCCCCCCCCCCTAGGTACGCCACTGCCGACAACTTAAGCTACATTCAGTGCAGTCTAATTTAGGAGGTTTTAGACTTGTGTTGTACGTTTCATAGTTGGTGGGGGGAGGGGGGGAGTAAGGGGGGGGGGGATAAGGGGGAAAATGGAAGTTTTATAAAAGATCATGTGATGCGTGGCATAAAACGTTTTGTCAAAACAAGGTCACAGCAACACACCACTTAAGAGTTTTCTGCTAACTCAATAGCTATTTTCAAAGAAATGAAAAGAGATATACGTTTATCGAGATAAACGGAAAACATTTCTTATTGATGTTATATTGCAATGGTGGCCAAAATGATGCGGTCTGTAGTTTTATATGTCTAGTTTTATATGTAGCTGTGAGTTTATATGTGGCTCTTAGTTTATATTTGGCTCTTAGTTTATATGTAGCTGTGAGTTTATATGTGGCTCTTAGTTTATAAGATGTCTGTAATAAATAGAGAAGCACCCATGGCGCTAGTTCTTGGCTTCCAGCCTGGAGTCTTGAGACTTGCGTCATGCAATATTGACTGAGATCACGTGACGTTTACACAGAAGAAATGGGGCCAAGTTACGGGTCTGAGCCATCATCTTAAATAATAGATTACAACAAAATAAAGTTTATTCTAAAGTTTATAGATCAACGTGCGTTTAAACAATAGCCGTAAGGATAACAATAGTATTTATTGGGTCATATGCGTCGGCTAAGAATATGTTTAGTTGAACTATTTCTTTAGAATAATGACCTAATACTAGATCGTGTTTATACATTTTTGACTAGGATCGATTGCATTTACAACAACGCTGCCAGACGAACAATTGCTAATTGTAATCGAAGTGGTTATTTCAATTGCTACTTACTCCAAGGTAATCGAATATGAGTTAAAGTTATGAGACCATAGATGGTGGTTCAATACATACGTTGTAAATGGTGTTGATACCAGAATGGACCTGGTACGGTGTTGCCCCCTTATGTTCTGCAGGTTGTGAGCGGAAAGAAATTGAAATTCTGTATATAACTGAATGATATAAAGGTCTACTATGCAAAACATGTAAGCGCACTTTTGTATTGTGTGTACGCGAGCTCGGCGAGTTGTGTGCGCATGCAACGCTCACAGCTTAGACGGAATTCTGGCCTTGTCCAAATTTGAAGCCATGGTTAAAAAATTGTTTAGACACGATAAAACAGAAAAAAAAAAACTTGTTTCCCTCTGTTATTATCAAAATGGACCAATCTGATATTAGAAGTAAGCTATTCAATTGTGTACATTAAATAACAGACTCTAGATAATCCGCCACAAAACAAAAACAAAAAGTAATCCAAAACATAACCTTCACTAGAGTTAAGAATCACGGTACTAGGGTTAGGGTTAGGGACGATTTAGAACAGGAGTAACTTTCAAAACAGAATGGGGGTGGGGGGGATAGAAGATGAAAGCATATAGGGCTAAACGGATATACAAACAAGCGGGCATAATTAACAACAATTTATGAGACACCCGATCAGTACTCTCGTTGTACGATGTTTTTACATCAGCTGGTCCTTTTTATAGACTGACCCCCCCCCCCCTTTCCAGTGAATATCACGTTTTTAAAAATTTTTTAAAAAAAGAAACATATCTAGGAATAAATTTTCTTGGAGGATTCTGTGAGCCCTAATCAGTGGCGTACCTGGGGGGGGGGGGGCGGTGGGTGCGGTCCGCACTGGGCGGCACTTTTTATTACTTTTTTAGGGGGGGGGGGGCGGCAAAAATGTATAGATTAAATTGAAATACTTAAATGAGAGGGCGGCAAAATCGTCTTCCACCCTGGGCGGACGATACCCACGCTACGCCGCTGGCCCTAATAAATGCACGAGTAGACCTAAGAGTTCCGAGGAGCTCACTTTGAGGATCACTGTTGTGGATCAATCCGTTCCACGTCTTCCTGTCTGCCCCCCCCCCTCCAGGCGGTGAGTCTCCATGTACCCAGATCCTTCTCTTTCCATTTATCTCAACTTTTTGTTAGGCGATGTACCCAGTAGATATTGGATTCCCAATAGAGTTTGACTAATGAATAGAAGAAGGTAAATCGGGTCAGTCTTTGATGGACGAATTCTGTCAGCCCAGGGTCAATGAGATGGCAGTTTCATGTTGCTGACGCACAAATGTCAAAGTTCATCGCAATCAGGAACATTATTATTATATCCATGAATCTCCCAATGTCCTGAAGAAATATAGTGTCTTTACTTAGTTGGATTATGTCTATTATTGCTGAGACTTTCTCTTTGTTTACAGTCACAACTATTGTAATTAAAGGACATTAGTTTTTCACTAGTTTTAGTCCCTAGTAGCAGTTTTATTTGACACGTAGAGATCAGAAAGTCTTTGGCGATTAGCGATCCACTTAGAAAGCTGTTATGTTATTGTAATCTGTCTTAAAAGGGAAATATAATTAAATCATAAGAAAAGCTGAAAATAGTTGTATGTACATAAATGTATATAAAAGCATCTGTTATTAAAATTGATAAGTAATTTACATATTTATTTATTTAGTTTCATCTGCTAGCTAGCGATAGTTTTTCTACTTTCAACCAACATCTCCTATCATCAGTTCAAACAATAAACAGCTAAACTATGAAGCTAGTTCAGACAATAAACAGCTAAACTATGAAGCTAGTTCAAACAATAAACAGCTAAACTAAAAAGCTAGTTCAAACAATAAACAGCTAAACTATGAAGCTAGTTCAAACAATAAACAGCTAAACTATGAAGCTAGTTCAAACAATAAACAGCTAAACTATGAAGCTAGTTCAGACAATAAACAGCTAAAAAATGAAGCTAGTTTAAACAATACACAGCTAAACTATGAAGCTAGTTCAGACAATAAACAGCTAAACTATGAAGCTAGTTCAGACAATACACAGCTAAACTATGAAGCTAGTTCAAACAATAAACAGCTAAACTATGAAGCTAGTTCAGACAATAAACAGCTAAACTATGAAGCTAGTTCAAACAATAAACAGCTAAACTATGAAGCTAGTTGAATTTAGAGACCTGGACATTACGTGTGACCCAACAATTTTCTATTACTTTAAGGCAAAAATGATTTTAATGTTTATATTCATGAAATGTTTCAATAATATGTTAAACTATATTTCAATAAAACAAAGTTATGTTCAAATGATACTATCTTTTATATATGTAATTGCCTTGACCAAATCATTTGTTTCGTCAGTGCACTTGAATTCAACTCTTGAAAGCGTCAATAACATTTTATCCCTTAACTTCAAAATGATTACATTAATCCCAAGGTCACAAATATTTTTTTACGACTCTGGTATTCACAAAGTAAACTTCAGATTAAGTCACTCAAACGTAAAGAGGAAAAAAAAACAAAGTTAAAAAAAAAGGCTGTTGATGTTAATGTTTAATTGTTGTGAAATGTAAATATAGTAGTGATTGTAGAAGTAGATTGCTGTGGCCACTGTAACATTAATTCCCCTCGAGACAATATTCTATAACGATAGAACTACTCCCCTCGAGACAATATTCTATAACGATAGAACTACTCCCCTCGAGACTCCCCTCGAGACAATATTCTATAACGATAGAACCACTCCCCTCGAGACAATATTCTATAACGATAGAACTACTCCACTCGAGACAATATTCTATAACGATAGAACTACTTGTACATCTGGTAGGGTTTATTTTTATTTCGCGGTCCCCTTGGTGTAAAGTGCACATTATAAAGTCTTTTATTTTGCCTACGTGTGATAAGATTACCTCTTTAAATAGTTCTTTAGGTTATTAATTTACATTAAATGTATTTAGGTTGAATTCGGAACAAGAAATGTTATCATATCCACACCAACACGCATACACAAGGGGAAAAGGGAAGGGGGAAGGGGGTGCAATAAAGAATTCTATGTACATTGTTATGGTCTATCGATGTTGAGTTATTGTTCAAGAACTTTTCGCCAACAGTACTAGGGGAGAGTGTCGATTAGCAATTTAGCTCCATCATCATCTTTCATGACATTTTCTCATTCCCCCTCAAACCCCCTCCCTGCCCACAACTACTTTACTTGCTGCTTCTGTTTTTTTTTACTACTGTTCATAGAAATCACTGTGATATCG
>JAGDYQ010000007.1:14502933-14512933 GCA_021962125.1 Bulinus truncatus
ATGGCAACTTTGAAACCTAAAAAATGAAAAATTCGTGTTTAAATATATGTCTGTTAATATACGTTTAAATATATAATTGTTAATGTTTCGAAATGTGTGATTGCTAATGTATTTAAATGTATTATGCTATCCTCAAATCAAAGCGAAACGTGCCGCTGCGCTATTTCTCACGTGAGATTTTTCAAAGCGCGAAAAACCCTCGCTACACCTAAGCGAAGCGAACGTAGGCGTCAGCCGACCGGATATAATGATTTTTTAAATTTTGTTTTTTTTTGTTTGAAGACGTCGGCAGACATTTTCTTCTTATAATACATTTTCTACAGTTATTGTATTTTACAAGTAAAAAGTGAAAAAAACACTTACTTTTTGGTATAATCTGATATAATTCAAGTTTCTATATATAAATGTAAGTCTTATTTGTTAATTGTAAGACATTTATATCAATTTTAACCTTGATTTTCATTTGAGTCGATGTTTCTAGGCAGCCATTTTGGATTGTTTACACTCGCGAAACGCGAAAAAACTCTGAAAGAAGCGAAGCCTCGAAATTTCTCGGCACCGCCACGGAAATTCTCCGCGGTTTGAGCATCTCCATACTCCATATATATACATTGCCGCGAAAGAGGGGCGAATTTCGCGAGCTACCTAGATACGCGAAATTCGCTTTGGTTTGAGGATAGCTTTATTGTTTATTTGTTTACATATATGATTGTTATATGTTAAAATATATTATTGTTAATGTTTTGAAATATGTGATTGTTAATGTGTTGATATATGTGATTGTTAATGTGTTGAAATATGTGATTGTTAATGTGTTGAAATATGTGATTGTTAATGTTTTGAAATATGGGATTGTTATTGTGTTTAAATATTTGATTGTTAATGTGTTGAAATGTGTGATTGTTAATGTGTTGAAACATGTTTTTTTGTTTACCAATGTTTGTTTAAGTGTATGTTTGTGTGTTTGCTAATGTGTGTTCAGCAACCTCAGCATCTGTATGCCCCAGATAGATACACAGAATGTCCCCTAACAAAATAAACTCCGTGGAAATGTAATAGAACATAGGTGTCAATATTACTTCAGTTCTAAGCCCCAGGGGGTGTTGACATTTCATCTGGTTCTGTCTCCCTCATCGTCTTGCTCTTTTCATGTCTGTCCAAACCCATAGTTTGAGCGGGGTACGGTAAAGCTTTCCTCTAACCAAAGCGAAGCGAACCGCTGCGCTATTTCTCACGTGAGATTTTCAAAGCGCGAAAAACCCTCGCTACACCTAAGCGAAGCGAACGTAGGCGTCAGCCGACCGGATATAATGATTTTTTTAATTTTCTTTTTGTTTATTTGAAGACGTCGGCAGACATTTTCTTCTTATGATATATTTTCTACAGTTATGGTATTTTACAAGTAAAAAAGTGAAAAAAAAAAACACTTACTTTTGGTATAATCTGATGTAATTCAAGTTGCTATATATAAATGTAAGTCTAATTTGTTAATTTTAAGACATTTATATCAATTTTAACCTTGATTTTCATTTGAGTCGATGTTTCTAGGCAGCCATTTTGGATTGTTTACACTCGCGAAACGCGAAAAATCTCTGAAAGAAGCGTGCCGCGATTTCTCTGCACCACTGCGGGTCTGCGTTGGGCATCTCATGTAAATACTTGCGCGAGGGCGTTTCGCGGCACCTAGATACGCTTCGCTGGTGAGGGCAGGTTTAATCTATATTTACTAAGTGTTAGTTATTGTAAATGTCTGGTATCCCATCGTTCAAACACACAAACACACACACACACACACACACACACACACACAAGCTAATGCTGAACAAAACAAAGAAAATCAAAACTGTGCTGAATATCAATTCGATATCTGATTTTAGCATATCATTACCTGTCTGAATGTATCAGTTAACATTTGTACTGAGAGAAAGAAGACATTTTGTCCCGTGATTGTCCTATGTAGATAATCGACAATAATTATGTATTGTCCAATGACAGACTGTCACGCAAAACATGAAGAAGATAAAAAAAAAACTTCAAATATAATTATCATAACATAAAATGAACAAAAAAAAAGTTGATGAAAGTTCATGAATATATTTTTAAGATAGGTGTCAAGCACACTAATTCTTTGTGTTTATATTGTAAAAATGTTCATTTGCGATATTATCAAACGTACATTTTATTACACAAGGAAAACAATTTTATTGACATGTATTTAGAAAATTATTCCTGTACAATGCAATATAATATTGATTTAAACTATAAATAGTTTGACTTTCTACTGGTTAATGATACCTTATTTTAGCAGGTCAAATTACCAGGGGCTAGATGTGATTAAGACTTCGTCTTATTTTACACAGATCAGCTTATAAATATGAGGAGAAAAGTTTCAATTAGAAACAAAGTTAATACTTTATCTCCGTTAATAATGTAATGTAATTAAAAGAATTTTTTTTTACTTTAAGACCTTGCGCTTACATGCTGCTTTCTAAAGTTTTAATAATAGGATATTTTCTGTTTTAATGATGGAATATTTTCTGTTTTAATGATGTGATATTTTCTGTTTGAATGATGGGATATTTTCTGTTTTAATGATAGGATATTTTCTGTTTTAATGATAGGATATTTTCTGTTTTAATGATGTGATATTTTCTGTTTTAATGATAGGATATTTTCTGTTTTAATGATAGGATATTTTCTGTTTTAATGATAGGATATTTTCTGTTTTAATGATAGGATATTTTCTGTTTTAATGATAGGATATTTTCTGTTTTAATGATAGGATATTTTCTGTTTTAATGATGGGATATTTTCTGTTTTAATGATAGGATATTTTCTGTTTTAATGATAGGATATTTTCTGTTTTAATGATAGGATATTTTCTGTTTTAATAATAGGATATTTTCTGTTTTAATAATAGGATATTTTCTGTTTTAATGATAGGATATTTTCTGTTTTAATGATAGGATATTTTCTGTTTTAATGATAGGATATTTTCTGTTTTAATGATGTGATATTTTCTGTTTTAATGATAGCATATTTTCTGTTTTAATGATGTGATATTTTCTGTTTTAATGATAGGATATTTTCTGTTTTAATGATGTGATATTTTCTGTTTGAATGATGGGATATTTTCTGTTTTAATGATAGGATATTTTCTGTTTGAATGATGGGATATTTTCTGTTTTAATGATAGGATATTTTCTGTTTTAATGAAAGGATATTTTCTGTTTTAATGATGGGATATTTTCTTTTGAATGATGGGATATTTTGTTTTTATAATAGGATATTTTCTCATCTAAAGGTATGGTTTATGCCTTTGTTTGAATAATAAATATTGTTTTTAAATATATAAAAACTATTTTTTTTTAAATAAGCTTTGTTAAAATGCACAAAGTAAAATTACTAACTCATTACATCATACAAATATTTTAATAAATTATGATGACTCAAATTAAAAGCGTGGGGGCCCATCTAGATATATAGATTATTTTATTATTTATGTCTATCTATCAACTATTGAAAAAGACATATTTTGTTCAGTATATTGCTATCCCTATCCTTAGAACTTGAAGGGGTAATTGTTTTATCTTTCCAATTTTCTGTTGTTTGTTTTTTGCTTTTTATAATATGTGAAGGCCACAAACTAGTTATTTAAAAGTAAACAATATTTAGAATATATGAAATGTGAAATAAATGTTCATATAAATTAATACATATGCATTGCTAAGAAAATTGAAGTAAAAATTAAACAAAAATAAGCTGTATGTATCCAATTCAATCAGTCTTTACCAAGAAAGATATTTTTATGAAATCACATGATGCTGTTTACCAATGGCATCGCAATTCAAATAGCATGTCCAGTTTCTCTCAAAGTGATGGATGAAAGTGAAATGGGTCTGATCAGTTGTTGTTGTTATTTTTTCAATTACCATCAGGTCAGAGCCGTCCAGTGGCACTTTTGGAGATGCTTGAGACATCGGTCACAATCTGATCCGCGACCCTTCACAGGCTCTTGTTGTTCTTTCATCGAAACTGACCTCTATGGGGCTGAAGCTGGTCATCTGGGTACACGATTCGCGTGGGTTCGTTCGTATCGAGGGAAGCCATGTCGTGACGTCAAGGTCACGTGGTGTGAACCTAAACACTCGCTTGACTTACAAAGGCCCGAGTATCGCTGGGGATTTTTCTTTATTATGTGTATAAATTATTGTATGTGTTCATATAGCTTTATGTGTGTGGCGTGTATTTGATTATAAAGGCGTGTGAGTGTTTATATAGGCGTGTGTGTGTTTATGTAGGCTTGTGTGTGCTCATAGAGGCTTGTATTTGTTTATATAGGCGTGTGTGTGAGTCTAAATAGGCTTGTGTATATGAGTGCTACTAATGAATGAATTAAAGAAAGGCAATTATGGAGAAATAAGTCTGTCGATCTGTCCATTCGTTTCCCCCCCCCCCCAACGACCACATCGGTTTAAGGTATGGTGATGATGATGATGATACGAGACTATAGACTTGTCTCTAGGTATTTGTGTATTTACTTTTCAATGCTCATGCCTTTGTATGTAAAAATAGTTGTGTACATATTTCCGTGTTAGTACAGAGGTCTATGTGTGACTTTTGTTTTGGAAGTTTATATAGATTTATCTATTAGCATGAATTGGCTGTTTACACATTCATTAAATGTAGCGTCATTGTATAAAATGCAACAGTGTTTCTCTCGTCCTTAAACTAAATGCACCGATTCTCGTTAAAAAGTATGTAACGCTCCAGCTAAACTTTGTTTTTTTTTAACACTACAAACATTTGCTTACATTTCTTACAGTTTAGACGTTTTTATTTGAAGCCATCAATATACTGTTCGAGTGTGAGTCATTGAAGGCATTTGAAAGAATAAAATTAACGTATATCTTGTATCTACCATTTAAGGTTATATAACTTTGAAATTATTTGTTTTGTTATTCTCACTGCTGGTGTCCATTGCTGTGACATTTTTCCACTAATGAGAAAACCGGTCTGTTAGATCTAGCTTGAAGTTAATATATTAATTCGTTGGGTTATTTTTAAAATACCATAACACAAATTGAAACTGTTACCCTATAATTGTGCTAACCACACAATCCCTTCATATGCCGAGGTTATAGAAACAGATGAATTTTACACTTCATCTGCCCCGATGGCCCGTTTGGGCTAAGGGAACTTTATTTTAACCTACAGTAAATGCGTATGGTAGTGAATAAAGCTATTTTGTATGATATGTAAACCTTTTGTAGTTTATGACATGACAAAATTATTATATGATAATATTTGATAAAATGCAACACATATAAATGAAGCTAATAATCAATGGCACTTTCTACAGCTATCATAATTTCTATAAATATTTTGTATGATCTGAGGACAATTTTTCTCCTTTTATCCTAATTTAATAAAATCATATCGATCTATTTTCTCAAACATTTCTTCTCAAATCGATCATTTCACATTTAAATTTTCATGATCATCCTCAAGCTCATCTTGTTTATTTTTTTCAATGGCCTACATATTTAAAAAAAAATGACGTCATCGAATAAAAAAAGGAATTAATCATCTCGACGACGAGAGTGTTTGCATAAGTTATTGGCTGATTAAGCGCCATCTACTTCATCGAATCTATCAACTTCAATCAACATTGTATAAATCGATATATCAATTGATGCAGTCTAATTTGTTTATATTGATGGGATCTATGCGTCGTAGACTAAAATTCCTCTCCGTTCCTCGGAGGCGTTTCATAAAAGTTTTTGTTTTCATCCAATGTAAACTTTAATCTGTGCAGGGTCTCCGCAACGTTCAATTCACGTGTCACGTTAATGTAGGTGTGGTAGAAAAAGCTAATTTTATTAGTAATATCATTCAACAGTTATTAGCATTAAATATTAAGGTATAATTATCAATAAATTGTAATATTTATCACCAACCGATGTACGGGTCGTGCGGGTCCGGACCAATGTTCCCTCTAAGCTGAGCGCGTGAGCGATCGCTCACACGTATTCAGAGCGTCGCTCATACTACACGTACGATCGCTCACTCCGACGGACGAAATCGCTTAAATCGCTCACAACTTTTGGCCTCAAACAAAAATGTCGCTCAGAGACAAAATTTCTTGCTCACTTCATACCACACCTTAGAGGGAACATTGGTCCGGACCCTACCAAATATCAAGCCACTACCAAAATTTGGGGGCAGACATACCAATTTTCATCTTCCCTACCAATTTGGACCCTACCAACTTCAACATACTGGTCGCGCCCCTGTATACACACTTAAAACGTCTTTCAAAATCACAAATAATTTAACTTTCTTACTTAGCAGTACAGAGTGGGATTTCAAGTGGTTCGCCTAAAAGTCTAACAATTTTTTTCATTGGCACCAAATACAAATTAATTTCAACTTTTTCTAGATTTTGTCAATTGTTACTGGTGGGCAACGTCAACCAAACACCGTCTCTTATGAGTAGATAATCCCCAAAGTTTGAGACCCATTGATCTATATTTTAATGTCAATTATTGATCTATATTTTAATGTCAATTATTGATCTATATTGTAATGTCAATTATTGATCTATATTATAATGTCAATTATTGATCTATATTGTAATGTCAATTATTGATCTATATTTTAATGTCAATTATTGATCTATATTTTAATGTCAATTATTGATCTATATTGTAATGTCAATTAACATTGATTGTTGAATTTTTTTACTATTTTGCTTATGTCTGACTAGCTTTTTATAGTTAATCAAAGATGTCATAAGCATAAATATTGTATTTTTATAATAAATGAACAGATGAAATAAGATTGTCACCTAATCACCTAAGCCCCATTGATACGTAAATCTCAGAGCAAGCAGAAATGAGAAATATTTATTTAAACATTTGGGCGAAGGTATCAGAGGTGGATCTAAAGGCGGGTCTTACACCGCCCCATATCATTCTCTCTCTTTTACTAGGGCCCTATATTTCCAGCAGAACCCGGGAAACTTTAGGTTTTAATCCGCTTCTGCTGGAAGGACTACAAATAACTATTTTGTTTCTTCGTCGTCTTAGTTTAGACATTTTGAATGGATATGCCCATGTATACCCAATTATACCTTTAAATGACTTGAAATTTTTTATGGTAACGCTAAAGAAGATCCGCGTCAGTCCGCGAGTCCGCAACTTAACCATACGAAGCGTCCGCTGTCAGTCCGCTGATTCGGAAAGTCTGCGGATCTGCGTCCGCAAGCGGACGCGTCCGCTGTCCGCTCATCTCTGACCCAGTTGGATGTTATGTATCAAACCAGCAGTATCCAAAGCAAATTCTAAAGCCGCTTGTTAGTTTTTTTTATGAAATTAATGTGATTTTTTTTTTATTGTTTTTTAACATATTCAGGTTAAATTGGCATTAGTGTATACCTTTCTGAATGTTTATTTGTAATTTATACCGAACTGGAATACTTTTCTTCATAATCCATACAATAGATTTGTTGACTACACGAAGCAGGGCTTTCGACAGCTATTCTCTTACCCTTGACAGTCTCCCTCTTCGGTTCACATACTCACCAACTGTTATGTCATTTGTAGCAGACTTGTGTCAGTGACGGGGTCTTGGACATATGTTTGGGTGTAACCCCCCCTCCCTTTTCATGGTGGATCTAGTGTCTATATTTCACGGAGTAGAAAGAGATATTATTCAAGTCATAATAATCACTTTAAAATGTGTTTCAAATCGATCGGTCAATGAGTTGCTCATCTGTCATGATCCCTGGGACTCCATTAGCCTTGAGTCACTACATGTTTACATTTGTTGCCGGTCACATGACGATGTCACATGACACTCAACAAAAAAAAAGGTCTGAATCGAAAGATGTACACAAACTGATGGGAAATACTTGTAAATGATAATTGGCAGTTTGTGATGTGGTGAAATGTCAATGGCACGCTAAGATGTCACATGAAATCATTAAGAAAGAATTTGATCTCATAGTTGACATTTAGCTTTAAAATCTGATTCCTACACTAAAGTTCAGCCCCTAGCCATATAATACCGTCTGCCCGAATAGTGACAAGAGGATGTAGATCTTGAAATGCCCTTCTGGTGAAGACTTGGTCATCTTGTGTTTAAAACTAAACAGAGGTGTACCATTTGTCCAGTCTCAGTTGTATAATAGCCACTGTTCAGCTCAGGGACTGGCAAGTAGGAAAGAAAATACTTCAGAGTCTTTCAGAATTCACCATCGGGTATTCCTGGCGACTTCAGTATTGATTGGTCAGATTGTTCCGCTGGATTAGTCCGAGCTGAGATTTATCTCCCTTGGAACAGATGACTGCCGCCGGAAACGTTTAATATTACTTCCCTTTTCATATCAAGCGCCATCATTTTTTTTAACTTATTACTTCCCCTGACTGTACAGTCCTGGTTTCTACGTTTGCCATATATCAACTTACTAGAAAGATATAATGAGTTGGCTTACATTGCAAGGTTTCACCAGGGCTGTGCAGTGCTATGATACAGGAAGGCGTCAGCATCATACAGCACCGTAAAAGGGGCGGAATTAGCAGCGAAATCTGACGCTATTTAAAAGAAAGTCATAAAAGTGGGCTGCATTTTGATGACGTGTATCATATTGAGAAAATCTACCGCAAGCTCCTGAGTTTGTCTTGCCGGTTTGACTCATTTTGAAACCAAACAATAATTAAATATACGTATACGCTGATATGCCTACGGTTCAATATGAACTGTTTAGCTTTTAAACGTACGAGAAAATTGAAGAAAAGTAGTTAATAGTTTATATATATATATATATATATATATATATATATATATATATATATATATATATATATCTTAATACGACAAGTTTAATAACATTATTTATTCTGTTTGCTATTGTTTTTGGAACATTGTTTTTAATTATATGAAGTCTCCGAATTTAATAACATGAAACATCCATCGTCTTTTTTAAAAATCGCTTTTAAATAGTTTTGATTAGCCAATGTGGTAAAGAAAACTGTTCAACTCATTTTAAATGACAATTTAAGATACACCATATTTTTAAATCAATGTCTCCCACTTTCTAATGTTATCTTAAATTTTTTTTTTTGTTTCAAACCTTTATCACAATAATTCATTATATGACGTACTTGTTAAACAAAAAAAAAAGAATGAAAACTATATCTGAATAACAAGTGAGAATAACAAGGCATGTGGGCATTTTTTGTCCTCATCTAATTTGATATTTTGTCTGAAATGTTACGGAAATTTGAGTTAACAAGTGATCACAATGTTACGTGTTTATTATTTGAATTCCATTCTCTCATGTGCTGCATTGTCAACATTTGATTCAGTTTCTATTAACTTTCAACTTTGACACCTAATTCATTACGTCAGATATTGCATTCATTTTTAAGTTTGTTACCCAGACATATTAACTACGTTACATAGGCTGTTTTATTGTTAGACCATACTGCTTTATGCCATATATATATATATATATATATATATATATATATATGTGTGTGTGTGTGTGTGTGTGTGTGTGTGTGTGTGTGTATATATATATATATATATATATATATATATATATATATATATATATGAGGGACGAGGCGTGGGTGTTGCCGGTCATAACTGTTAAAGAAAAATGTATTGATGTTTTTATGCTATTTACAAAGCACAAACGAACAAATGTATATATTTGTAAAAAAATATTAGACTAACAACATATATAGTTTTTATATATATATATATATATATATATATATATATATATATATATATATAAATGAAAGTTATGTATATTTAAACTTGTATTCAATTTGTTATAAATGATTATGATAACAATACTCAATAAACACAGTACCATTATATAGCATTTTTTTTTATAAATAAGACTATGACCGGCAAAACTCACGCCTCTCCTGAATATATATTTGTTTTATTTGGTTGTTCTACAGTAGATGAACAGTACTTTTTG
>JAGDYQ010000007.1:14517933-14540433 GCA_021962125.1 Bulinus truncatus
TTTTTTAAATTTAAAATGAATGTAAATGTTTTAAAAAATCTGAAATATGTCTATACGTTTTATAATATTTTACAATTCTATAATTACACGTTTTGGCGGATAACCTATTATGCCTAATGGTAGAGGAGACCGAAACAAACAAAATACTACTTGTAATGAAAGTGAGAAAAATCTGGCAAAAAAAAAAACAAGTAAAGTCAAGTATGAGAAGAAAAAGAAAAGTTTAATTTACTTGTGATTTAAGTCAACCATCTGTACACAAATCACGTGATATGAAATATAAATATTAAACTGTCAAAACAGCCGTAAGATTAAAAGTACAAATTCGATATCTTCACTTTGAAAATTCCCTATGATTCTAAATGAACAAGGGAGATCATCGGCTGTGTATGTTTCAAGAAATTTCGTGGGGACGATTGTTTTTTTTGTCTCACCGTCTGTATGGGACTATGTGTGTGTATGTGTGTGGAGGGGATGACGTCTGTATGGGACTATGTGTGTGTATGTGTGTGGAGGAGATGACGTCTGTATGGGACTATGTGTGTGTATGTGTGTGGAGGGGATGACGTCTTTATGGGACTATGTGTGTGTATGTGTGTGGAGGGGATGACGTCTGTATGGGACTATGTGTGTGTATGCGTGTGGAGGGGATGACGTGGATGAGAGACACGTTCTGTTGTTGTTGTTTTCTTATACTGTAAATTATAAAATACTTCAATAAGAGCCGCACTATAATCGATATATCAAGATGTAATTAGCAAAAGTAATTCAATTATAGAAAACAAAAACTCAATAAAGAGCCTCACCAAGAGCCTCTAATAGCCACCAGACTAAATCTAGATTGAATATAAATACTTCTGTATTATTTATGTCACAGTAAAAACAACATCTCATGGTCATTAAATACTTCTGAAACACCTGCAATATAACAAAAGAATGTGCGTGGGAGGGGGGTGCATAAAGTTGGGGGAAATAATTTGCATTTCGTTTGCTTTTGATTGTCCACTCATGATGTTAGCAGATAGGACAAAAAGATACTGAAAGCAACAAGGGAAATCAAAAATAGATTGTTGAATGACAACATAGACAGAAACAAAGCATACAGCTCAGTACGCTAACAGAAATACTGACCTCTGATGCAGAGGATTACCTTTTTTTTGTTTTCCACTTTATCCATAAACCATTGGTTGTTGGTCGATGTGTGATAATATGAAAATAATTAAAACACAACACATGGATGACTTGAAGACGTCTTAGTCACTGTAAGAAGAAATCAATATATCGCCAGAGAACTCATCATATGAAGAAGTAGAAGAAAAGGGGTAAAATAAAAAAACTTGCATTCTCTTTCACAATTTCATTATTTTCGGTGAGGTTTTCTATGATTCCATTTTTTAGAGCATTTTCGAAAAAAAATGCTCTATTGTCCCCGTTTTGTCTGTCTGTCTGTCCGTCATCACCCTAGATCTCAACAACCATAAGTCCTAGACCCATGATGTATATATCATTTTGTAGGTCTTGGCCTGCCAAGAAATGACTTTTTTCCATTTCGCGATTTGACCTCTCAGGGCCGTAAAAGGGGCCTTAGTACCGTTTTTTACTATATAAGCTATATTAATAAAGGAGCGCTATATCTCAGCAACTATAAGTCTTAGACCCATGATGTATATATCATTTTGTAGGTCTTGGCCTGCCATGTGTACATCAAAAGTTCATTTCGCGATAGGACCTCTGAGGGCCGGGCTTCAGGGCTCATAAGGGGCTTATATATTATATATACACCTTGTACGTTCAATAGCCCGTTTATTTGGTGCGAAATACTGCAGCACGTAGTTTCACCAAGATTTATTAAGAAACTCATCAAATGAAATAGTAAGCTTGTGTTCTGAGTTTAATTGAAAGTATCAGAGCTATGCAACAATTGACGGAGTTTTCGGACGATTAAATGACTATAATTTCGAATGTTTTCAATTATGAGTCCTATTTCAGTAACCACAAACCACTTGTAGTTAGATTTAAGAGAAAATAATTTTTTTTCAAATATAAAGAAACGTCTTTATAAATTTTTTTTACAGATATATGCATTACACAATTGAATTTATAAACATTTCCAAAATTTACAAATATTTACTGAAAGATAGCATACGTACTGATACATAACAAGAAAATGCGCTAACACGTCCTGTGTCCAGAATGGAACAGGCTTAATTGCTTGTTTTCCCTTTTTCTGTGTCTCGGACAAAATCAAATGAATTCATCCTGCTGTTAATTTTAGAGTTTTGCCAGTTTGGATCAATGCTAAAAAATATGTCAGACATTTTTACACAATAATTGGTGGGGATGGAGTCAGAAAGTTTGTTATTATCGTTATAGTCTATGATATTGTTTTATACTGACTCTAATTTCTTGCTGTTATAGTTTTGTCGGTCTTATGAAAATACCACATGTAAAAGTTCATCTTTAAGTTTGACCTCAGAACTTAATAAAATATTTTACTTCTATTATTTTTTTAAGTTTCTGTTTGCCTTACTTCTATTTTTTTTTAAAATATGTCTCAAAGTAACCTTCTTAATTTGACGATTTAAAACTTGACTCAATAAAATATGTCAGTGCAGATTTTTTCCAATTACTTCTAATTAGTCTGAAGGTATTTTACGTTGGATTACGTGATTGAAATATTGTCGCTTTGTTTTTGGCTTTTTTAAAATTAAGTTTGGCATTAAGACGTAACATTATAAATTAGCACGCACATAGCTAAAACAGCAGTTAAACAAAATTTATTTGCAATACATTTGTATGATTCGATATGAATGCATTTTTAATATACAATTAAGTTGTTTCATTTGAAAAAAAAATGAAAACTAAAAAAAACATTATATCGAAAACATGTGAAAATGAGATTTTTAGATTTGACTACACTTTTTTTTATATATAGATAGACAGACAGACAGACAGACGGGTGGAGGGATGGATGGATGCATAGATAAATATGTGCGACATGGGTGGATGATTAGATGGATGAATTATATTAAAAGATAGTTCATATCTGATACAACAAAATATTATATATTATTAAAGTATAGCCAAATGATGCTTATAATTGACTCGTGTGATCTTATTATACATATTACCTGATTGACTCGTGTGGTCTAGTTATACAAATGACATGCTTGACTCGTGTGGTCCAGTTCTACAAATGACTTTTTGAATTGTGTGGTCTAGTTCTACAAATGATTTGTTTGACTCGTGTGGTCTACTTCTACTAATCACTTGTTTGACTCGTGTGGTCTAGTTATACAAATGACTTGTTTGACTCATGGTGTAGTTATACAAATGACTTCTATGACTCGTGTGGTCTAGTTATACAAATGACTTTTTTGACTCGTGTGGTCTAGTTATACAAATGATTTTTTGAATCATGTGGTCTAGTTATATAAATGACATGCTTGACTCGTGTGGTCTAGTTATACAAATGACTTGCTTGACTCGTGTGGTCTAGTTCTACAAATCACTTGTTTGACTCGTGTGGTCTACTTATACAAATGATTTTTTGAATCATGTGGTCTAGTTATATAAATGACATGCTTGACTCGTGTGGTCTAGTTCTACAAATGATTTGTTTGACTCGTGTGGTCTAGTTCTACAAATCACTTGTTTGACTGGTGTGGTCTACTTCTACAAATCACTTGTTTGACTCGTGGTCTAGTTATATAAATGACATGCTTGACTCGTGTGGTCTAGTTATACAAATGACTTTCTTGACTCGTGTGGTCTAGTTCTACAAATGATTTGTTTGACTCGTGTGGTCTAGTACTCTAGTTATACAAATCACTTGTTTGACTCCTGTGGTCTAGTTATACAAATCACTTGTTTGACCCATGTGGTCTAGATATACAAATCACTTGTTTGACTCGTATGGTCTAGTTCTACAAATGACTTGTTTGACTCATGTGTTCTAGCTATTTAAATGACTTGTTTGACTCATGTGGTCTAATTACATAGTCCATTGACTCTTTCATTCTCTATTCCACAGGTAAACTGACCACTTATCTAGAAAATCTGGTGACAGTCGCGTCCATTCTCATCATTCTAACGGTCAGTCTGGAGCGCTTCTGGGCAGTGTACTATCCTCTAAAGACCCACACGTCGGGCTCCAAGTCCAAGGCTGGGATTACTATGGCCGTGGTGTGGGTGATGTCCGCAGCTGTGACATCTCCTTTCCTGGTGAGACTGACCTCGTTATCTTCACGTTCATCTGTACTTCCTGTCTTGTGGCTGTCGCAGTCTGGGTGATACCTAATGACCGTCCTAAAACTGGTGGGGGTGGAGGGGGGGGGCGCGTGGTGATTCACTACTAAAACTTTAAGTTGGGTTTGGGGGGGGGGGGGGAAGAGCAAAGTACATTAATATTATTTGACCTTTAGCTTAACCTTGGAGGTGTTCAGAAACTGGAGTATCTTTCAAACAAGTCTGAAAAAAAAAAGTTTTAATAGGAAACAATATCTCGTATGATGTTTTAATTATTTAATTATTTCTTTTACGTCGTAAAAAATGTTATCTCTAAGATTAATTGCCAGCATTAAAATGTCAGAAAATATTAACAATGTCATTAATTTATTTATTTTTTAACTAGATTAAAGGCTTTTCGTTTATGCAAAGAGCATCGTGTTATAAAGGGAAATAAAAAAAATACATCACATATACATGTATTTGCCAATAAGCCCTCAATATCT
The DNA here is from genome assembly GCA_021962125.1 of Bulinus truncatus. Taxonomy (NCBI): domain Eukaryota; kingdom Metazoa; phylum Mollusca; class Gastropoda; family Planorbidae; genus Bulinus; species Bulinus truncatus. The sequence goes on from JAGDYQ010000007.1 coordinate 14,522,667, forward strand.
ATTCTTTGCTTAGGGCCCCCGAATATCTACAAGTAACTGCTAAGGGGCCCCCAAAAGATCTATAACTATCTGCTTAGAGCCCCATCTATAAATATCTGCTTAGAGCCCCAAATCATCTATAACTATCTGCTTAGAGCCCCAAATCATCTATAACAATCTGCTTAGAGCCCCAAATCATCTATAACTATCTGCTTAGAGCCCCAGATCATCTATAACTATCTGCTTAGAGCCCCAAATCATCTATAACTATCTGCTTAGATCCCCAAATCATCTATAAGTTTATGCCTAGGCCCCACGAAATTCGTTACAAACGGTTATGCCTGTGTTTTAGAATCATGTGTTACAAACCGTTATGCCTGTGTTTTAGAACCGTGTGTTACAAACGGTTATGCCTGTGTTTTAGAACCATGTGTTACAAACGGTTATGCCTGTGTTTTAGAACCGTGTGTTACAAACGGTTATGCCTGTGTTTTAGAACCGTGTGTTACAAACGGTTATGCCTGTGTTTTAGAACCGTGTGTTACAAACGGTTATGCCTGTGTTTTAGAACGATGTGTTACAAATGGTTATGCCTGTGTTTTAGAACCATGTGTTAGAATCTGTTGACGTTGTCTGCATGTTAAATAATTTTACGAATTCCACTTAAATATCTGGCTACTGAAGTTGATATGATAGTTGATTATTTTTTGTGTTGTCATCCAGGTTATGTCCTACACTGACCAGCAGTATCATAACATCGACAACGAGATGGTGGACGTCTGCATCACGCCTACACCAGACACCTGGCACAAGTGCTACGTCATCGCTCGGTTCGTGCTCATCTTCGCCATCCCAATGGTCTTACTGGCCATCCTGTACTCCTTGATCATATACAAGGTGAGTAACTTAGGTCAAAGAATCATGTGCTTGACACCGGCAGACGATATATCTCCCGTGGTGCCTCCATGGCCATTGCACTATCAGCTATGGTGGGGATGAAATAAGGACACCATATAGTGGTTTATAGGATCTAAGAGATTTCGTCTCATCCTTACACACTGGCAGATGTCATGATAATGGTATGGATAGCTATCAGATATTTTTGTCATAGATAAAATTCATGACAAATCACATGTCAGCGATATAGAAATCTCTCCTGTATTTGTCTTCAGACATGACAGTGATATGATAGATATGAAATATATTGTCAAATTCCAAACAGTTGCTCTGCGTGGCCTTCATATGGTAGTAACACAAAATGTCGTACCTTTAAAAAAAAATAATTACAATGATTATTTAATATCAGCCGTCCATCACTTTAAAACACATGTCATTAATCATGATTAATGGTACGATTATATTATCAAGTAGTGGACCAGTTAAAAAGATTGCTTTCTAGAATGCATGTATAGCAGAAACATATTGCACTCCAGTGTTCATATTTAGCAGAGCAGATTGCACTCAAGTGTGCATACAATCAGACCTATTGGCATCTAGAAGAAAAGGCACTCGTATATGCATGAGATTCAACTCGGCGATGCATATCGTGTTTCTCCTTCTGGCGGAATAATCAGATTCCATGTATTTCCTATAAGAAAATGAAATTTGCCGGATTTGAGTTTCACAATTTTTTTCTCTTTCCGGTTTCATCCAGCCTCCCCCAACCCCCAATTCTTGAATTGAACATCTAATCTTCCTTTATTTTTCAGTCAAGGTCGTTTCAACCAAGGTCAGTGGTTTAATCACGTTATCTTTCCCGCCAAATATAATTAGATATAAAGCTGATGTTAGTTTACAATGCCGGGTTTTCTGAAAGGAAACTAATTTCACTAACACTTTCCCCTGTACAAAAAAAAAACGAGATATAGTTGTGTATCCATTATGAAAGAATTTCATGAAACTTTGGTCCCCCTACTAATCACTGATTACTCTGTACCTTGAACTATTGTGGCGAGCATAGGTAACAAACAGATTAAACTGAAACTGAAACCATAACTGCTGGTGTCCATAATTGTAATGGTTTGTTTTGTCCCGCTACGGTTGTGAACCCAGGGTTAAATGTCTTGACTGAGGTTTTCTCTCCCTGGATGGCAGCGGTGTGTGTGAAGTCCCTGTAAGGATGAGATGCCCTTTTATGATGCCTTTCTTTCATTCCCACCATAGCCGATAGTGCAATGGCTATGGAGGCACCACGGGAGATATAGCGGAGACTTTAGCCATGACCTGAAATATCCATTAATCAATCCTCACCGGAGATCGATCCTGGGACCCTCAGGTCGACAGTTAAGTGCTTTACCACACGACCATCCTTCCCCTCGGGATAGCTGTATCACGGCCGATTATACGCTCATTCAACATGTCCCTGGAAAATTCTCTTATCCCGTAATAAACCGGAATCCCAGGATACTATTTAAATTTAAAATATAGCTCTTTTGTAGACGAAATTAAAATATGTTCTTATTCCACAACTAGTTTATTTCTTGCGCAAATGTCATTTTTATTTAATAGCCAGGATTTTAATTTACAATTTCATCTGTATCGACATAATAGCATTTATAAAAAAAAATACTGTGTTCATCATAAAACCAGATTTGTATATAATAGCTGTGGTGCAACCTTTTGATTTGCACAGTATTCTTGAATAGTTCTGGTTGATAAGTTCACTACTAGACAATTAAAAACAGGGGCTACAAAAAACAAATGGTTTTCTCTTATGTGCGTCATGAAATTAGTACATTATTTTTACACCCTTGCAGAGTGATTCAACTACACTGTATCGCTATAAAATAAACCTTAATGCAGGTACGTGGGGTTGAGATATCTTATTTTTGTCATTGCTCTATTCAAAGATAAACTATCATTAAAATAAACAATCTGATTCAAAGACGTTGATACTCCTATGAAATTTAAAACATGCACACTAGGGTTATGACTTTTTTGTAACCTCATATTCACATGCCAAGAACAGGTGACTTTTCATGTGTGTATTATGACACAAATAACCTTTTCTGAAAATATGTGAAAAACCTTCCCCACCAAACCATAAAACGAATATTATATATTAATATATGTAACACAACATTGTAATGGAAAGTTACATAAGAACAAGTGCAATGCATGTAAGCATGAGTATAGAGATGTTCAAAATATGAAATGATAATAAAGGACAGCATAGGAAACAAAAAAAGTTTTATGCTTCATCATTAGTGAGAATAAAACAGTTATTAAGTGTCTTTAAAGTCTCGCAACGTGGAACAATATCTTGCATTATTTGTATAGCTCTTTCTGCATAGCAGTTACTTTGTTCTATACCAGGTATTGCTTAATCTTCACAGACCCAGTGCCTCAAGAACCATCTTTCTGCTTCAGTGTATCTATGCAAAACAGGTGCTAAAATCTCTTTTCCTATTTTCCAGTCCCTTTGATCTGAAAACCATACTTCAGACCATGTTCTCGCTATGAAAGCACACAAACGTTCAAATTTCTAGTTTCTATTTTCCGAAATAGAATGAATGCCAGAAGTGCTAGTATTGCCCTTGAATTCCAACGAACATTACTTAAAGCCGTCAGTCCCTGAAAGTGAATTACTGGAAAGGTTTTATATAATTCGTAATAGTGAATAACTTGCGTCAAATGATGTAAAAACTTCATGTCATCTTTCCATCCTTTGTTTTCTCACATGAGTTATGGACTACTATCTTGAGAACCAAATTTCTCTTTAAGTAACTCGTAATTTGCACTAATTTCAGCAACAAATGGATAAGAAATGTTTGGACTAGACGTTTCCCTGCCGAAAACAGAGTTCATAGCATGATTGAGTACTAGGCCTCAAAACATGAAGCTGGCAGCCTATGTACTGAGTGTTTGTCCACTGTTCTGTTGACAGTAATTTTGCAGCTTGCGTACCACACCATTTTTGCTGCCAGAATTTGTATTCGTTGTATCCTAAATAATTACTCGAATACATAGAGTTCGTATTTAGCTAGAACAGTCATATTCGCTGTAAATGTTGTCTCTGCTTTTCCATTTGTCAGAGACAATATGGCTAATCGAATTTCTTTTTCAACGTTTTTCAGTAAAACAACTTGTTTTTCTCCTTCTATTCTTTTTCTATCAAAATGTATGCACCATTCAAAATTTTGTAAGCTGTTTTCAAACTGCAACTTCAACAAATCTGCTTCTTTATAGGTTGTCTTATACACTCCTGACTGCGAAGGAGCTTCAATATTGGGAGAGTGTTCGCTTATTGTTTTTAAAACTTTACAAGCTTTATTTGTTGACAAATTTGCTTTCCTACAAAATTAATTACAAACAGACGATTACATTTGAATGAAATTGAAATAAAAGAATACAATATTATCAAATCAACCAAGCAGACTTTCCAAATTCCAAGCAGACCACTCGTGACAATTACCAAACAAAGGTATCATAAGATTTGATTATTTTCGCTACAGTTGCAGTAGACGCATAAAACATTCAAACTGTGCACTTAAGATTTAAAATAAACTTTTTTGATTTATTTTGTTTCAGACATGGAGGTAAAAAATACCCTATAAAGTTCCTGGATGTAATTAATGTAATCAAATATTTGTTAGTGCGCAATCCATAAAGAAGTAATTTTATCGAAAAACGCTTCTTATTTGTAAACACAAGATGGCGTTGGTGGGGAATGTTTTTTTGAGTGAAAAATAAATTAATATTATTTTCATATTTTGTTCACAATTGTTTATTAAAAAATGCCATGTAAAATAAGATTCTGAAAAAAAATGTAAAAAGTACTAACCCTAATGCACACTCATTTCGACACTCTTGAAACATAAGTGGCTAATTGTACACGTTAGTTTTTACTTATTAGAATCGTAATGGGACATTTATCATAATAAGAGCACGATCAATTTCAAAGTATTTTATTGTATAACCAATCAAAGTATTGATTTTATTAAATTTATTGTTGTTGTCTACTTGATTCTTATGTAACACCAATTCATCCGATTTTTGTAAATAATTAAAAAAAGGGCATGTCTTTTAGTTATATTATTTCCAGTCTTCAATGAAACAAGGTGTTTTTTTTTTGTGTGTGGAAAATGTGGCAATTAAAATACAAAAAAAAATCTTCGTCCATTCTAGGGATTGTACATAACTTAATAAAATACTGTACAATATGCATACCATTATTATTATATCTCTTATTTTAACTAATCTAATTTTTTAACGCGGAATAAGCCAAACTCCAAGAAATGAGAAAACAATCATACAATATAGGAGACTCGCTAGTGCTTTCATAGCGAGCCCATTCTTATGTGGTGATTTTACCGCTAACGCAGCCTCGCAATAAAATTTTTAAAAAAAACTTGATTTATATGATATTAATACAATAACATGTGTCATCTTGCTGACTCTAGGCTCATGATAAAATAACATGTGTCATCTTGCTGACTCTAGGCTCATGATAAAATAACATGTGTCATCTGGCTTACTCTAGGCTCATGGCATTTAGTGTCATTATGTCTGGCTCCACCCTCATGTCATTTAGTATCAACCTATCTGACTATACTTAGTGTCATTATTTCTGATTATACCCTCATGTTATTTAATAGCATCGTGCCTGGCTCTATCATCATGTCATCTAGCGCCAGCATGTCTGACCCCATTCTCCGCCTCTTTCTGAATATACTATCTTGTGACATTACGTGTGACGTTAATGTCCCATCATGCTCTACTTTTCTCTCACGTCACCTCCGATATCATCTTGTCTGACTCCACCCTCATGTCATCTCTAATATGTCATCTTGTCTGACTCCACCCTCATGTCATCTCTAATATGTCATCGTGCCTGACTCTTATTTTTTTTCATTTCTGTTCAGATCACCCGGGACAACATGGACTGCAAACAAATGACAGAGTCCGCCAAATACCAGTCCCAACAGAACAGACGTCAGCTGGTGGGCATGCTGGTAGGCATCATCATCCTGTTCTTCATCTGCCTGCTGCCCTTCCGCATCCTAGCCTTCTGGCTCATCTTCGCCGCCTCTGATCGCATCGTTGACCAGCTCGGCATGGAACCCTACCTGAACCTCCTGTACTTCTGTCGGCTGCTCATCTACGTCAACAGCGCGGGGAACCCCATCATTTACAACGTGGTGTCAACCAAGTTCAGGCGAGCCTTCCAGAAAGTTCTGAGGATGTACTTCTGCGCGTGCAAGAAGAGGCTGTCGTCGGGTCGGGGCGTCTCGAACGGCACGTTCTCTCACGCCACCAGAATGACCACCATGTCGCACTACAGCACCGTGGAGCAGGACGCCAACGATATTTCAGACACTGGAGACGCAGTGTGAGCGATCTCGTTTTACGCTCTGTTTATTTCTTGAATTCGGAACGGAATAGTTAACAATAAAGACCCCATGAAGGAGATTTTATCTAACTAAATCTACAGCGGTCAGTGCACAGGAAGATACAATGAGAAGAGGTCATTACAGGATAAACCGTTTGTTTATTTTCTCCGCAATGTTTCATTTGCTCATTTTACTCTCATTTGATCTTCTCAGTTTTCACTAATTATTTTGGAGATTTCAAATATCTGCTACAGTAAATAAATATCTGACAGATTGTGTAAATAAATGTCTGCATTTTGATAAATATTTTTCTGTTTTTAAGAAAAAAATTGTACAATATTGTTTTTGATTTAGTAAATTAAAATTGTATTCATTAAAAATTATGAATGTTTCCCTATCCCATATATTTGCCATAACCTGATATAATTATGTCTCTGTTTTTCATTACATAGACTATTGGAACAATGGTACGAAATTAGGAAGCCATAGGCAAAGACTTCCATAGTTTTTTGGGGTCTCCAGAGAGAGAGACTTCCATAGTTGTTTGGGGGCCCTAGGGAGAGACTTCCATAGTTGTCTGGGGTCTTCAGAGAGAGACTTCCATAGTTGTTTGGGGTCTTCAGAGAGAGACTTCCTTGGTTGTTTGGGGTCTCCAGAGAGAGACTTCCATAGTTGTTTGGGGGCCCTAGGGAGAGACTTCCATAGTTGTTTTGGGGCCCTAGGGAGAGACTTCCATAGTTGTTTGGGGGCCCTAGGGAGATACTTCCATAGTTGTTTGGCAGCCCTAGGGAGATACTTCCATAGTTGTTTTGGGCCCCTAAGGAGAGACTTCCATAGTTGTTTTGGGGCACTAAGGAGAGACTTCCATAGTTGTTTTGGGGCCCTAAGGAGAGACTTCCATAGTTGTTTGGGGGCCCTAGGGAGAGACTTTAGAGTTCCCAATCACCAATGACCACCATGAACTCCAGCCGTAGTAAGGATGTAGAAAGGTCCAAGTACAGAGTACAGCAGTGGTTCTCAAATTTTGTGATTCGAAATCCACTTAAAGAAGTACAGTGGATTCCGCTTAATTGGGACACCGCTTAATTGGGACAAAAAGCCTCGGTCCCGATGTGTCCCAATTAAGGGGAATCGACTGTATTTGGTTTTTGCGAACCAATTGTTAATAAAGAATACAAGGAAGTTTAGCTAAAACTAATTCTATATAATCTCTAGATTTAAAGATTAGTTTAATTTTCGGCGACCGACTTCAAAGCCGCTAGTGACCAACCGGCAGTGTCCCCTCCAATTTTCCCTGGGTTGTGTGTGACAACTGAACGGTCTACTAAAAGAAATACTGATGCGTTCTGTTAAAATGCGAATACATTTAGAAATATTGTATTTACATGTATCCTACTTCACAGTATTTTTTTATATAACTTTAAATACTGAGCATACACAAAGTTTTACTTTAAATAGTAAACATTAGTTAAATGTTGGTGTTTCACTGACATGTTTGTATGTATAAACATCAACACAAATAAAGAATATACAGTATTTTTCAAATGTTTTATAATTTCTCAATGTGCTTGTTCATCATTGTCATACGTATACTTGCGCATCCTTTTTTCCCCCTCACTCATCGAGGACAATTAATACATTTGCATCCAACTTTGGGATTATATGAGCTAATTTTGTTTCATTTTGTGATTTTATTCTAAAACTTAATGGTCAGGGATGGTAAATATTATTTTATCAAACAACCAGACTCGAAATAAATAATTTTAGCGCTGGTACCTTATTTTTTTAATTAGTATTTCTAATACAGGGGACACTTTATTTTTGTTGATATGTATACTTTTTTGCAGTGCTGTGTTTCTGCCATTACGGTGCTATAAGGTGACGGGATTGTCTCTAGTTCACAACAGGGGGGTATATTAAAGCATAATCAAATCAGGGATATATATTCAAAATCAGAATGGTGGATTATTTCATAATAAATGTAACTATATTTTATAATCAGAATAGATTGTTTTTTTTATACACAATTGTTTTGTGAAAGTATCCGGTATTATTTATTAAACATTTTTCGATGCAATGTGTAGCTTTTATTCTTGTTTTATATTATTTTTTTAGATACTCAGAACTAATCAAAATATACCATGTTCTGGTGTTATTGTTAGCTGCTTTAACCTTACCTTGTCATGTGACAGGTACTTCTTCCCAATGCTTCCCAAAACATCAACTATTTTATTTTCGAATGATTTTCTGGAACTTCCGATTGAAAAGTTTCATTGTACGTCAGTTGAACTAACACCTAATAGCACACTTTCAGTGTACTAACAACCAAAGTACTCACTTTCAACAACAAAATTACTCACTTCTAGTGTACTAGCAGCAAAAGTACTCCCTTCCAATGTATACAACTGAAGTCAATGAGAGAGTTATCCAGTTGTTGTTTGTTATTTATTTTTTAAAAAAAAACCTGTGAAGATCCGCACCATAGTCCATTAAACAAGATTTATTTTTTTTAAACAGTTTTAAGATAATGAAGGAAAAAACAAATACTTAATAGGAAGCACACACTAAATTCAACTAAAACCCACGTGCAACTATAAAGGCCACTATTGTTTTAACACAGTCAATGTACTTCATGTCAGTATAACTAGTACCTTTACAAACTAGTTTATTTACTATCAATGTTAGGCAGCAAATGGCCACACTAGGCATACCACATCGTGGTTCGCGGCCACTTTAAAAATTTCATTACACAAATACTAAATTAATTTTTATTTTGTTAACTTTATTGTATTGTTATGTTAATTTAACATATTAGTGTCAAAAATCACGAAACATGCAAATTAAAAACCAAGACGTTTTGCGAGGGTAAAAGTGTAAGTGACCAGCACAGTGTCCAGTAAACTTACATTCAATACTGAGATAGAATTGCCTTAGCCTTTGAGTTAACAACAGGTGAATCTGTTCAGTTGTTATTAAATCACCTGTCTAGTTCGATAAGTTGTGGAGATGGGAGGGGACGGGTGAATGAAAGACTTGTAAAAGTGAATACCTTGAGGGGGGGGGGGCAGATACAAAAACACGAGCATCTGTAGTCAATCGAACCTGGCGTGACGAAAACTTCCCGTCATTGAAGTCTATGAGATCTCACGTGATGACATAAACTTACTAAACGAAGTCATGATTGATGATTATAGTAAAACTCTCAATAGTTACTGTGTTGAGTTTTAATAAACTATTGTTTGAAGTTTGAACATTGATAACTTATTGGCTAGAGAAAATAACAAACTATACAATTAAGAGATTTCGAAGAAAGGTTTTAGATTTTATTGGCGTTTGGCCTGACATACTTTCCCAAATGTGTACTTAGCTGAGAATGTTGATTGATGAGGTTACACTTTAGATGAAATGATCATAGAAGACCAGCTAGGGGATTAAATTTTATAACTACTGAAATGTTTTAGTGAGAGAATAAAAGAAATAAATCATAGCGCTCTAAAGATAAGCCTAATACAGTGTGTGTGTGTGTGTGTGTGAAGATTAGTGTAATACAGTGTGTTTGTGAAGATAAGTCTAATACCGTGTGTATGTGTGTGGAGATAAGTCTAATACAGTGTGTGTGTGTGTGTGTGTGAAGATTAGTCTAATATGGTGTGTATGTGTGTGAAGATGAAGATAAGTATAATACAGTGTGTGTGTGTGTGATGATAAGTCTAATACAGTGTGTTCATGTGTGTGAAGATAAGTCTAATACAGTGAGTTCATGTGTGTGAAGATAGGTCTAATACAGTGTGTTCATGTGTGTGAAGATAAGTCTAATACAGTTTGTGTGTGCGTGTGAAGAGAAATATTAAAGTCCAGTCTGGATTTGTCTGTGGACAGAAATAAAGAGAACTTCGGGCAGAAATTTTGTTTCAGTCTACGTTGGATGCACTGATAACCAAGACACAGTTCAATTATTGGATGAACTGATAACCAAGACACAGTTCAATTACTGGATGCACTGATAACCAAGACACAGTTCAATTACTGGATGCACTGATAACCAAGACGCAGTTCAATTACTGGATGCACTTATAACCAAGACGCAGTTCAATTACTGGATGAACTGATAACCAAGACGCAGTTCAATTACTGGATGCACTGATAACCAAGACACAGTTCAATTACTGGATGCACTGATAACCAAGACACAGTTCAATTACTGGATGCACTGATAACCAAGACACAGTTCAATTACTTATATTTAGACGTAAAATAGAAGAAACTGATGTCATTATAGAAGAAATTCTTGGTTTGAAATCGATGAAGAACTTCACCCCCGGTCTGGACTTATTTATGTATGTTATGGATTGTTTGTAGAAAAATGACCTGTCAATACTTGTCAAAAATGTATGTAAACTGGTCGAGGAAATAGTTAAAAGTAGAACAAATTGACATGGATGTTTTGTCTTTTCAATGTATTCTGCAAACATGATATTGATCCCTTAGTAAGCACGAAATATAATTTTAAAACATATGTGTGTGTGTGTTAAAGTTTATTTTGTTCTATTTACTAGAAATGACATGAAGTGTAATGTATACCAATGATATATAATATGACTACTTACTATAAATGACATGAAGTGTAATGTATACCAATGATATAAACATGTCTACTTACTATAAATCACATGAAGTGTAATGTATACCAGTGATATATAACATGTCTACTTACTATACATGACATGAAGTGTAATGTATACCAATGATATATAATATGACTACTTACTATAAATGCTTACATAGCTCCCCCCCGCGGCCCAAACATTGTGTCCATCCCTGTTCTAACCTATCGGTAAGACTTGCTAACATATTCTTAATGTCAGCAGAATTAATGGGATGGGGTAATGGATAGTACGGTAAAGGAAGGTAGGGGGTATTTAGAAAAAAAGCAATTCAGTTTTTGAATTAAAAATACTATGGGGGGGGCCTTTAGAACTTTAAACAAAACATATATGTGGGGCATGATTAAATAAAGGTTGGAAATCAATGTTTTAGACAAAATACGCAATCATCTAACCATGCTGTATCGATGTCTGATACTAAACTAATACAGGATGATGGGTTAAATAAACAAAACAAGGAAAGTTTTGATTACATTCTTGACAGCTAGAAGCATGAATGATTTCCTGGGAGAGAATCCATTTTGTTCTTTGCTTACAACAACATGTAAGTATTGCTAACAGAGGGGAATATCATCTTTCAGGGTTCATTCATTTCATGAATCAAGTTTGCTTTCTAGGTTTCTTAAGTTTAATAGAGGAAAAATATGTAGGCTGTATGTGTATGTTCGGGGGAATACGTGTGTTGAGGTATTAGTGCTATTGTGCAAACATGTGTGTATATGTGCGAGAGTGCTTTTTTTTAAAAACTATATGTATGTTTGTTGGCGTGTGTGTGTAGGTTTGTACTGCTCCAATATAATTCTATTACATCTATCTATTCATGATGTGTGTAATTGGTCGATAAATAATTTCGATAATCTAATATTTATATTTATTTTTCTGAACTGATAGTTGTAAAGGGTGTACCTACCTCTGTTTCCACTGAGCTCCAATATAAATTATCCCCGTGTCTGTTTCTAACCACATGAAAATGAAAACTTGGCTTTATTAAATACCCCCGTGTCTGTTCCTAACCACGTAAAAATGAAAACTCGGCTTTATTAAATACCTCCTACAGTTTCAATAATCACCACAATCTACAAGAAAACAACAGAGTAACCGTTCTTTTTTTTTATTCATAGTGAATTATTTTGTTTCTTTTAATAAATGTCTTTTTTACATCAACCATTATTTAACATTTGTGTCAACATGTCTATTCATCTAAAAACTAGTTTTCTGGAATCACCGATTATGTAAATGAAGCTAGTGATAGGACTACCCCGAGCTCAAATGTGTATTGTCTCTATATTTCGCTGTTGTTTTTAATGACACATATTATCATTGAAATGAGAAGTGTTTTTAAAATGTCCATCTTCTCTTACTCTTATAAAATAGATAATGTATATAATGAAGAGTTTTATTAAACGATTTAATTTTGTCCTTAGTAAAAACTCATTTTAAAAAAAAGCATAATGTGATCATTTCGAACAATTTGATATTTTTATTCCTTTACGTGTAAATTAGGGATCGAATTAAATAATTTAAAGGACATTAATTTGAATTATAGTCTTATGTTTGTTTTGTTTGTTTATTGTATGTTTGGGTTTATGTATCTTTATGTCTAACTGTTTGACATGCTGGGAAGGGGAATCTAAGGTAAATTAACTTCAAAAATGTAGCTCGTAAACTTACATGTTAATGTTTCCGTAGATTTTTAATGTGTTTAACAAGTAACATATGTTTTAAAATGTTCTTGTAGTCTTGTACAATCTCAATACCGGTAATAGTCTGCTGTAGTTATTTATTATTTGTATATAAAAATCAAACGCATAAAATATGGTTCAATAGAATTGTTTACATTTTATGTAACATTTGGCACTGGGATCAAGCCGAGATGGAGAGAGGAGGATCAGTGTTTTGTTTACAAAACCTGTTTTATAGGGAAGAGTTGTCTTGTGATTAGGTTTGTTAGATAGGCTGAGGAAAAGTTTATTTTGAAAATAGGTTCATAATAAAAACAGAAAGAATGAAAAAACGTGGATTATTATTTGCGACTGAAATACAATTAGATAAAACAAATTCATTCAAAGGGAAACAACTGCTATTCATTTAAATAATTTGTGCTAGACATTACGTTGTCACGGCATTAACTATTTGGGGGTGGGGGTGGGGGTCATAAAAAGATAATTTCCCACGGCAGGCGCCCCATGGGGTAGGCGCGCTATATAGTATTGTATTGTATTTAAGCATAATTACAGTATACGATGTTACAAATATTACTATAACGAGGTTCAATCCCTGGTAAAAGCCAAAAATATTCGCCGCTGACTTGGAGAGGAGATGGGCGCCACCAAGTTTATACGCCCACAGGAAGGACGTTTGAAAGTACATCTGTTGATGTGTCCATCTGTTGATGTGTCCATCTGTTTATGTGTCCATCTGTTGATGTGTCCGTCTGTTAATGTGTCCATCTGTTGATGTGTCCATCTGTTGATGTGACCATTCGTTCCCCCAACGACCACGTCGGTTAAGGGAATTTTAAAAAAAAATGATGCATGCATTCTGTATTATTGTAGCCAGGGCCGGTCTTTCGTTTATGGTGGCCCTAGGCAAAGGTAAGTAGGGGTATTAGGCAAATGTAATTAGGGGGTAATAGGAAAAGGTGTTTAGAGGGTATTAGGAGAAGGTAATTAGGGGTATTAGGCAAAGGTATTAGGAGATAGTAATTAGGGGTATTAGGCAAAGGTAATTGGGGTATTAGGGAAAGGTATTTAGAGGGTATTAGGAGAAGGTAATTAGAGGTATTAGGCAAAGGTAATTAGGGGTATTAGGCAAAGGTATTAGGGGGTATTAGAAGAAGGTAATTGGGGTATTGGGCAAAGGTAATTGGGAGGTATTAGGCAAAGGTAATAAGGGGGTATTATGTAAAGGTAATTGGGGGTATTAAGTAAAGGTAATTTGGGGGTTACATTTTATTTGATTGACCTATACAAAACGTTGTCAAGGTCAATTTTTGCATATATTGGGACTGTTAAATTTTCGAAAAAAGGACCCCCTTTAACAACTCTCCAAACTGTCAAATCATTTAACCCCAACGTCGGTGACAATGGTTTGCATTGTCATTCCTTGCAACAATTCCAACGTTCAGGTTCCCTAGCAGTAGGGATCCCTAGGTAGTCGTTTAGTTTGCCTCTCCATAAGAACGGCCTCTCTATAAGGACGGCCTCACCAAAAGAAAGGCTTCTCCAATAGAACGGCCTCCCCATAAGAAAGGCTTCTTCAATAGCACGTCCTCTACATAAGAACGGCTTCGGCATATGAACGGCCTCTACATAATATGCAACACCTTAACTACGAAATAGTTACTTATATTACATAGACAACTTTAATGTTGCAGCGTATAAAATTTTTTGCATTTTCTACACAAACCTTGCTCTTACTCTGTGTACAAGTCTGAACTTCTCTCACGCAAGTTTTTGATCCTAATAAATTTAAACGTAATACATAGTGTAAATGTTTAAAAAAAACATATAAAACGGTAACTCATTCAAAATGGTAATGTTTTATGATGCTATCAGTTGCTATCCCTCTTCCTCTCCTAGCTTAGTGTCCTAGCTCCTCAACAAATAATCCTTATGACCTCTGACCCTTATCTTGTCTCAGAATCTACACTTAAATTGGTTACCATGCAGATGTGAGTCTCTTGTCGTCGATAGGACTGAATGTATGCAGAGGACAGTTGTAACATTACGTCCAACTGAGGTGATCGAATATAAGAAAAATAATAAATATATATGTATACATAAATATATCAACAGTCAGTTTATCAGTCGGAAGTGTGGACTTCTTATTTGAAAAAAAAAATTATGATAAATGAAAAAATAAATTGTTTATGTGATTAATACGATGCTGAGAAAATAAATTTTCCGTTGCGTCGATTGTCTTGAGAAAAACAAAAGACATAAGGATACGGAGGTCGGAGGGGGGGGGGAATCCTAGGGCCAAGTCATGTTTTGTCAAACTCAGCCAATTCGTTTTGATAAAAAACCCAAGTATAAATAGATAGATATTATTAAAACAATCAGTAAATGTATTACAGCAAAGATAAAGTAAAGTGATTTTAATGCAGCGTTTAACTAAGTCTAAACAAAATATCCCCCCCTCCCGGAGAGCCCTTTTAAGACTCTGATAATTTGTTCATCGATAATTATTCATTTTAATATATGTATACATATTTTTAATTACGCCGTATATTCGCGAAAGGAATATACAGAGTTTAAAAAAAAAAAAAAAAAAAAAAAAAAAAAAAAAAAAAAAAAAAAAAAAAAAAAAAAAAAAAAAAAAAAAAAAAAAAAAAAAAAAAAAAAAAAAAAAAAAAAAAAAAAAAAAAAAAAAAAAAAAAAAAAAAAAAAAAAAAAAAAAAAAAAAAAAAAAAAAAAAAAAAAAAAAAAAAAAAAAAAAAAAAAAAAAAAAAAAAAAAAAAAAAAAAAAAAAAAAAAAAAAAAAAAAAAAAAAAAAAAAAAAAAAAAAAAAAAAAAAAAAAAAAAAAAAAAAAAAAAAAAAAAAAAAAAAAAAAAAAAAAAAAAAAAAAGAAGCGAATAGTTGAGAGTTTATTTTAAACAAGTATAATAGTAGCACACAAACATTTTTAGAATTTCGCATTGTGTCCCACTCGCCTTCTTTGAATTTCTCGGAGGCCCTGCATTTCACAGAATATTAATATCGCATAATGTGATATTCTTTGAACCATATGGTGGGCCAATCGGTGGGCCATAGGGTGAGCCATACTGTGAGTCATACGGTAAACCATACTATGTAGTTTTAAATAGCACATGTTTCTAATTCTCATCATTGTGTTGAACGTTGTGAAGCACCAGAAAGAATTTTGCCTAAATGTAGACTAAAAAGGGAGAGTATTCTAGATTCTGTCAAAGTAATTGAAAACAATTGAACAATGAAATGTTTAGTGGTCTGAAAACTTTCTCTTCGATCTAGATCTGGATAGTAGTTGAATATCTTTTATTGATTTGGTAAATATAAAAATGAGGGAAAACATTGACTAGTTGAGTGTATTTGGTCATGTGGGTTTTAAAATTTTAAATATGTTATAACAAATATTATATTTACAATCAGGAGAGTTCTTATGGAAAGCCTAATTAGTCAGCTGTTTAGGGCCCCCTCTGCTAGGCTTATGGGGGGAGGGGGCTCAGTTGGGAATTTTATTTTGCCAGACACAATGTAGGGCAATCTGAGCATTTATTAATTGGGGGACAGTTTTGAAAGATATATCTGGCCCAAGCATTATCTGCTTTAACAGCGTTGTTGCCTATGACGCCAAATGTACACTTGCCTGGCGGCCCCAAAATAAAACGTAAGAACGTCTCTTACTGTCGCCCATTAGTTTAATTGATACTTGACAGTAACCACTCACTCGAAATGTTCTGAGGGTGTGTCAGGATTTGTTTCACAAATGACCAACTTTCACTCTATTTTAATAGTGCGCTCCATCATTGTTATGTGTATGTATACTATGAAGGGGGGGACACATGTTAACTTCATTTTTAGATGCATCATACTCTCGATTATTTTGCATTTGAAATACTCTCAATTAACCGGCCTTGTGTGACTAAAAGGCAATGCCTGATAATCAAAAATTCGTAATAGATTGGATGTATCCATTTTTTGCTCCGGTGTTTTACAGAAACCTCATTTTATTCTTTTAAATATACTATTACTTAGGTGTGACAATTTGGAGTCCGCATATTAGCGACAGAGTCTGCGGTAAAAAAAATGGTTTATGCAGTGATGTTAATAAAATTACACATATGAAACCAAATTTGAGTAAATAGCAAAGTGTAGGCTTTGCAGATTTATCATATTTAAACCAAAATTGTGAAGAAAAAAGCATTCAAATAAATGCACAGTTTAATATTTTTTGATGTAGCTGATATTTACGAAGTTCATTCACTAATTACCTGGTGAACATAATATGATTTGAGTAAAATTGCTCTTTTATTACTTTTCTTCTGTTTTCATGTATTTATTTCATGTACTTTTAAGCATGTTGTATTTTCTTTCTGTTTCAAAAAAAGTTTGAAGATAAACCCAAAAAAAATACGTAAGATCGCTGAAGTCGAAAACAGCTTAACTTTTCTTTGATTAATTTTTTTATGTGTTCGTCTGTGTAAGATTGTACGTCGTTTGAAGAAATGGTTGAGTCTGACAAACCCAGGAAATACAAAGAGGGATCACCGAAAAAATCTGGCAAGGGTTTCCTGAACTGGCTCACGTCGCCCACCAGAAAGGAAGGTACTGTTGAGCAGGGAGACAATCTAAAATATCTTAGATAATCTATATTTAAAACAATCTAAAATATTTTAGTCAATCCAAATTTGTTTTAGAATATCTAAACTACTTTAGCCAGTCTAATTATATTATATTTTAGACAGTCAAATTATTTTTGACTGTCTAAATTATTTTAGAAAATCTAAAATATTTAGAAGCTTTAATTGCGGTAGTATTTCCTGGGAAAGGTGCACTTTAATTGTTAAATTTCAGCTTTCCTTTACAAATTTTGAAAATAAAACTTAAATTATATCACCTACCTAATACGTCAAAACCAAGTTAAGAAATGAATAACATAGATCTACAAGATCCAGGTTTAGAAATGTCTAACCAGATCCGAAAAAGAACACGTTTATGGGTTAATTAAATGAATTAAGCTTCCCAATATTGAGTTTTACCCAAAGTCAAGCCCATAGCATCTCTTCAGCAAACAAACAAAAAATAAAAATTATCCAAATAGAAGCCTAA
>JAGDYQ010000007.1:14545433-14567468 GCA_021962125.1 Bulinus truncatus
TAACTAGATAGGTTGGTCCTCCCGGGCAGCACATAACTAGATAGATAGGTCCGCTTCGTGCAGCACATAACTAGATCGGTGGTCCCCCCCGGGCAGCACATACTTTTCCACCTTTTTGGGGTGGCATTTTCACCACTTTAGTACTTTATATGGCAAGGGATATGAGTGGTTTTTTTTAGAGTCAGCCCATGAGCGCCAATTAGTTTAAATATAAAATCACCAAAAGATATTTTTTTTTAAATAATATTTACGAAAAAACAACAAAGATCAAACAGTAAAATAGACAAGATTATAAAATAGCTTACAATAACACCGCTAAATCTAAACAAATTGTAAAACGAACAATAATTTTGTGTAAAGTTTCGCAGAATTATGCGATCGTGCTATGAAATTCGCTTGGGAGTAATTTCTGTTTATTTCATACTTTACGTTTACTTTAAAGCCAATATTAATAATAACAACTTGATTTTTTTAAACATCAGAACATACAAACAATGGGCAGATGAAGAAATTAGCATACATTAAAAAAAACACGTTAACAATACCTAACAAACTATTAGCATTTCTAAATGAATTGAAAGTTGTTTTTATCTCTGACAGCCAGTTTGTTCCGTTTGGTTTATCTATATATCTATAAATAAATTTATATATATATATATATATATATATATATATATATATATATATATATATATAATATTTAATTAATGAAAGCTGCAATTGATCGTTTCGTCCGGACACAGACTTTCTACGCTCACAGATGCGTACTGTGTACTCACTCCGAGTATTTTAGCTCCGTCCTGCTGGAAAACGACATACCTCCATTTGCGGTGACTGATGTGACTCTGAAACACCTTGACCCCGATCTCTTCAAACGATTCCTGCACTTCGCTTACACTGGAGATGTATTTGTGAGTAACACACTGTAGGTCCATTTATGATCAACTTAGTCTGTGAACCACACGGAGATGTATTTGTGTTATTTAGTCTGTGAACCACATGGAGATGTATTTGAGTTATTTATCCTGTGAACCACATGGAAATGTATTTATGTTATTAAGTCTGTGAACCATATGGAGATGTATTTGTGTTATCTAGTCTGTGAACCACATGGAGATGTATTTGTGTTATCAAGTCTGTGAACCACATGGAGATGTATTTGTGTTATCAAGTCTGTGAACCACATGGAGATGTATTTTTGTTATTAAGTCTGTGAGCCACATGGAGATGTATTTGTGTTATTAAGTCTGTGAGACACATGGAGATGT
Organism: Bulinus truncatus; assembly: GCA_021962125.1. Taxonomy (NCBI): domain Eukaryota; kingdom Metazoa; phylum Mollusca; class Gastropoda; family Planorbidae; genus Bulinus; species Bulinus truncatus. Next base: position 14,546,702 of record JAGDYQ010000007.1, read on the forward strand.
ATTTGTGTTATTAAGTCTGTGAGCCACATGGATATGTACTTGTGTGTAACTTAGTTGTTTTTTGTTTAATTTTCTCCATTCAGTTTTTCAGAACAACAGTATTTTGTCAGTCTGACACATTACATTTAAGCTTACACGCTATATAGTATTATGTTCACGGTAAAAGTGTAATGCCATTAAACATTTATATTACGCCTGACGTCAGTAGTAAAGGATATGGTCATTCAGTTCAATTATGGCAACTGGGACTTTGTACAGAGGACGTGTCCATTAATTACGTCAACAAACTGTATCACATTTAGGACTCTCCCCCCTCCCATCCCCTCTTCCCAATGTCAACAAGTGTGAAACTTTCGGTTACTCCCCCTCCCTCCCTAGTTACGCAACTTTTACACCGCCCACCCCTACCCCCTAAAAATACAAACTTACTAGTAGAAAACAACAAACGTTTAGACATAAAAATCCCCCTCCCCCTTTTACAAAACGTGTAGTTACAATATAACAAACTTCAAACACCGCCTGCTAATTGAATTCATTGAAATGATCAAATTATAACAAAATCAACAAGTCTCCTTCACTATAGAAGGATTTTCTTTACAAAAATGGAACCCATCTCCGTCCCTCAAATATTATTTAACAGTTTGCGTCTCTGCATTTCCAAAAAGACATTGTTGACATCATAAAATCTCCACACACGACGCCACCCCCCCCTCCCCATTGTCAACAACTAATATGTTAATGAAATCGACGCATTTGTTTCATCAGGGGCACCCTTTACTTTGAAAGACGTATTTGTATTGTCTTTTCTTAATGTTGCTTTTTAAAGAAATAGTTTAAAACATTGGGTCGCGGACTAATTTCAGGTTAGCTACATCAAAAATTTTCATAAATAATTAATAGCGCGAGAAAATTGGAAAAAAATTAATGGCGTAGTTTTTCTTTACAGTTGGGTTCTGGAGGGGGGGGGGGGGGGGAAGCATTAATCAAAAGGTGTCGAGGAGCGTAAAAGTTAAAGAACCATTTCGTTAGGTAATCTAAGAACTTAAAGCTTAAACCGGACCGTGATCTCTCTCTCTCTCTCTCTCTCTCTCTCTCTCTCTCTCTCTCTCTCTCTCTCTCTCTACTCTCTCACTCTCCCCCCCTCTTTCTCTCTCCTCTATCTGTCTCTTTTTCTCTTAATCTCCTTTATTTCTCTGTCTCTGTCCCTATCTCTTCCTGACATCTTTAACAAATGTCTTCTATGAATATTTTTCCCAACCTGTTTACTGTAGGCCTAAAGGTATAAACGTTGCCTACAAAATTCATTATTTAGTTTCATTACTAACTCAAATATTTGTTTCATCATTTGAAAAAAAACAAAAACATGAGTTAAATGAGAGCCTGCCATTAGTCACACTAAGATGTTCCTTCGATAGAATGAACAGCTCAAAGAGTGTGTCACGTGTGAGACATTTACCACTAATAGCTTCCTGTGTACTTTTAGTTGTACCATTCTTTTATGTTTAGCATCTGTAGAACTCTGATACTCCCTAGGGCTAGAGGATCGCCCAGTGAGCAGTGGCTGTCAAATTATATCAAGAACAGAATTTTAGCAGTGGTTGGTTCTGCTTTATTTAAAATGAACACAGTTTTAAAAAATGTTGCTGAAATACTCAAAAACTTACAATGAATTAAAAAGACTTACAGTGAATTGAATAGCTTGGCTCCAATAAATTATGATAATAAAATAAGAAAAAAATGCGTTTTTCCATCTATCGTGTTAAATTTAACTAGTAAATGCTAGTTTCACACAAGGACTTAAAATAGTACAGGTACCCTCTGGTACCAAGACCATTCTCAAAGTTGGTATTGACCTACTATATACCACCCCAACACTTTAACTCATTTTTATTAATTTAGGACTTTTTTGGCTGTTGGATCCTAGCCCTTCAATTATTTATATTTTATTTGGTGAACAGTTGCTTTAATTCCTATCATAATGCTACTTTGAAAAGGACGTTAATCGGTGGGTAGCATTAAAAGAATTGTGTGTCTTCTTCCTGTTCAACAGAAAAAAAAATATTTTCATTATTCACAATATTTTATTTTCATCCTATTTAAAATAAACCAGAAACTCAGAAAAGTTGTCTACTTCTACTAACACCTGGAAACATAGAATGGACTCGTAAGGGACACTGAATATCGCCACTGGACATTGTATGAAATCTAGGAGTACCTCTACCACACCAAGATAATTAATATTCAAAATGTACCAAGATGTCCTCATTACACCCACCTCACATCTAAAAGTCCACACGCAACCAGTGCTTTGTTTCTGGAGGAACGCATCGGAACGGCATTCTGCACCTTTTTTCTGTAGACTTTTGTTTACTGCACTATTTTCTGTAGACTTTTGTTTACTGCACTGTTTTCTGTAGACTTTTGTTTACTGCACTATTTTCACTGTTATTTCTTTATGAACGTCGGCGTTCCGGTACTTTTTTTTTAGAAAAATAGCACTGCACGCAGCTATAAATTTATATATTTTAATCAAACATTTATTCCGCTTATGTTTTTTTTTTAATCATTTTTCTATTTCTAAAAAATTAACATGTTGATATAATAAGATAGTTTTATTCTTAGATTTGTATTGCTTCATAGTGCCTACATTATCAACAAAATTATATTGCAGGTTAATTGGGAAACCCTTTATCCTCTTCGAAGACTGGCCAATATTCTGAAGTCAAAAAGTCTCAAAGCAAAATTGATGATTTTCATGGCAGAGACTGGAGCTCTGGGATTAGAAGAGGTGATTTCTTCAGTAGTATTTTAGAATGTGTGAGTTCTCCGGTAGTATATTAGAAGAGGTGATTTCTTCAGTAGTATTTTAGAATGTGTGAGTTCTCCGGTAGTATATTAGAAGAGGTGATTTCTTCAGTAGTATTTTAGAATGTGTGAGTTCTCCGGTAGTATATTAGAAGAGGTGATTTCTTCAGTAGTATCTTAGAATAAAAACTACAATATCTATACGCTCTAGTAAGCACTGAAGGCTAACTACGGTCTAAGAATTTCAGAGGCTTTAGGCATAGGCGGCCTTAGTAGAACTGCTGAATGCGCGGGGCCTGCAGTGAATGTCCAAATGCGGGGCAAAGAACCGTAACTGTTGCCTATACACATCGTATCAAAACGTTCTTATCACGTGGGCCCCCATCAGGCACGGTACCTGGGGTGGTCGCCTCATTTGCCACCCCCCCAAACGGAGGTCTGAGAATGGATGTTTACTGTGGCTAAAAACAATAGGTCAACCATTATTTTAGCCACAGTTATATAGGTGCTGCATGGTGTCCCATACCTATTAAATTTATTAAAAAGTTCAAACAAAAACAAAGAAAAATAATGATTATTTACGGCAACATTAAAAAAAAATAATAATGTAACCTATTAACTTGTGAATAACTCGGACATTTAATTGAAACTGCTGTGAAATAAATTTATAATAATGTATGTGCACAACAGGCTTGTGGAGCCGGAGCCGAGGAGCCGGGAGCCGCTACTTTTTGCTGGAGCCGGAGCCGAAAAAATCTGGCGGCTCCACGGCTCCCAAATGCTTTTTTTTTTTACAGCAGAATTTTTTTTTTAGCTTTAAAATTCTAAATTTGTTTGATTGTTTGCCTCCTACAATTTGAAATGTTGTTATTTTTAGGAACACTACATCAGTAACAGCGTTAAAATGATAGCGTGCACGCACATCACCACAAGAAATCTTTAACGGGGAATCGTTTTGTGTTCATTTTAAATCTTGTTTACCCTCCGAATTTTTTTTAATGGCATGTTATTTTGTTATATATAAAGTTAAAACAGTTTTATTTCATAGAATAATTGTATCAATCATTTAAAATAAATTTGTACTAAGTCGACAAATAGAACGCGTCATTTCGTACTATTATTTGACCGCGAATTAGGCCCTTAGCGTGTGTGGGGGCCAGGGGGGCTTAGCCCCCTTGGGTTTTGTCTGGCCCCCTCTGCTTATTTGCTCTACTTAGTAAAATGTATTACATGCCCCCCTGCTATTGCCTGGCCCCTGTTGTAGAATGCCTGGCCCCTGCTGTCAGGCACGCCGAGGGGGGCAGGGGGGTCATTGCCAGCAGGCCCGCATCTTTAAGGGAGCCCGGCCGCCCCGACCATGTCAATTTTTTCACGACTTATTGTTTATTGAGGGACCCGCAATGATGTCCTGCCCTGGGGCCCGTGTTGGCTCTCGGCGCCACTGCCTGCTGTAGACTTTTCACGCTACGGGGCTGCCACGAATTCGTAATAGACTAAAATTAAAATGGTCGCCTTCTGTATTTAACAATTTTATTATAAACAGAATATCTGAAATAGAGTAGATAAATTTATAAGGCTGTGGCTATACGGACCCGGGTCCCAATAAAATCCGATTGTTATTCGGACCCGTGGCAAATATGCACTAAGCTTAGCTATATTTAAACTTTATTTGACGAAACCCGAAAAAATAATAATACAGAGTCCGCTTAGTGGGACCCTAGACACTGAGTAACGATTAAATCATATAATTCAAACAATTATAAAAAAAACAATAATAAAGTTTATGTATAGATAAGCTAAGTGCATATTTGCCATGGGTCCGAATAACAATCAGACTTTATTGGGACGGGGTCCGAATAAAAATCGAAGTTTATTGGTACCCGGGTCCGAATAGTCACTTCGAATTTATAAATAATAAATATAAATACTGAAGTCTTTAACATATTTTAAATAATGTATCATTTTACTATTTGCTAATTTGATCATTGAAATAACTTTTTATTACTTATGAAAATGGCGACCAGTTAAACCTCGGTCGAAAATAATGATGTGATTCTGAATGCACTGAAATGGTTTGTTTTTAGTAAAACCGACATGCGTATATTTTTCAAGTTCCTGGCTATGGGGCAGCCCCGTAGCGTGAAAATTCTACAGCAGGGGCCAGGCATTCTACAGCAGGGACCAGGCAATAGCAGGGGGGGTCAGGTAATACATTTTACTAAGTAGAGCAAATAAGCAGAGGGGGGCAGACAAAATGCAGGGGGGCCCGGCCCCCTGCCCCCCCTGAACGCTACGGGCCTGCTATGGGAGTGAACGCGACAAAACTTGCATAACTTTTTATCAGCGGCATGTTTGCGTGGCGCAATTACAAAAATTTTTATCTCGTGTGATACTATCTTAATAGGGAACCGGAGCCGTCAAATTTGTGGGAGCCGGAGCCGGAAAAAAATTTGGCGGCTCCGCAAGCCTGGTGCACAAGTGATGGATACCTATGACTAATTCTGAAACTATTGCATTTCTCGATCCACTAGAAACCCTTATCGATTTTCGCAACCCACCTGTAAGGAAGGAAAGGAAAAGTGATAAAATAATTAAAATCTAAAATTAGTATAGTATATATATTCTCGACTAAGTAATTATTTAGCTTTTAGGCGACCCACTTTCAACCGGCAGGCGCCCCCGCGTTTTGAGAATCACTGACATACGACGGTTATAAACAGTTCCTGTTAGTATGAGAGAAACAAGAAGTCCGTGACAAGAAAGTGTGCTCATGGGCGTCATTAGGACTTTTCCGGGGGGGGGGGGGCAAATAACAACTTTATGACATTTTTTTCAAAATGTAGGGGGGGGGGGCAAATGCCCATGAATACGCCCATGAGTGTGCTCACTACCATATGATTGATTCTTCACTGCTGATGTTGTACATTTTTTTCTTTGTGGATTTTAGGCAATTCAAATACTTGAGGAGGATAAGGACCGTGATGCCATGCCTATGGCAGTTGAAGTTGTTAAATCGAACTTTAGGGTAAGACCGTACATTGGCAATTAAAAGTATAAAAGTACACTAGTACGGTTAATTAAACAAATCGATTGCGGGTTTAACATCACTTTGAAAAAAAAATAACATCTCATTTTAAGTTAAACGTTACATCGTTAGTAGACCATTGATTCAGAGTTGTTCTCGTGTGGTTGTGAGCCCACTGGCAGAGACTGCCTGAGATGTTTGGGACCTTTGGCAAACTTATCTGTCGTGGTCATCTAATTATTACTTATAGGGGCTCCTTTCTGAACTAGGTAGAAGCGGTCACTTAGGTTGGAACAGCTCTGATTACATTGCAAGTATAACATGGTATTATGTTGTATTAACCACACAGTCATTTAATATATTTAATATGCCGAGGTTAAAGAAAGGGCTAATGAATGATCATGTCAAGAGAAACTAAATACGGTTTTTCCCATCGAGCCTTTTTTTGTCTTAATTAGTTGAAGAATGGTCTGTATTCACGTATATGCATTTCGACTAATTATTAATGAATTGCACAAAAGTAAAGCTAAAACATAAATAGTAACTGTTAATTATTTTTGCACAATTAAACGTTGCACGTGAAAAGAAAAGTTTGCTAATACGTCTTGAAATTAAAACAGCGATTGCAATGTCATTCTGTTGATAGTGGAGGGTGGTGAATTCTAATGACATGAATGTGTTTGTAGTTTTTAACAAGCAAAGCCAAGCCAACTTATTTTATGTCATTATACAGTAAAATGTATGGACACATTTGTTTATCTGTGGCAGACTGTAACGGACGATCCCAGAATGTATTCTTTTAGCTTCGAAAATTTCTATGAAATCATCAGCGGCGATAACTTGTGTGTCAACAGTGAACTGGACGCTTTCTGGGCCGTTCTCTTCTGGGTGGCCTACGACTACGCTAACAGGGTCAATTACTTTACACAGGTAAAGTCTTCGGAATACTGACGCTTTTGGCCAGGGCCAAGTCTATATATCGTACCAGAAAACTTCTCCTATCTCAGGGCTTGGGGCGGACATCCTAGTTGCCCACCCAGTCTTCAAGGTCGTTACTATCTATTAGCATTAGTACATTGGTAGTTGATTTTTTTTATGAACTAAATCATTTTTCAAACACAAGCCCGGTATTCTTTCCTTTCTCAATGTGTATCGTGCAGCTATTGAATGAAATTCGTTTCACATGTATGACGTCGTTGGAGCTTATGGATTGCGCCAAAGTGACAGAAATGATCAAACTGTCAGAGAAGTGTAAGAAACTGTTAATATATGCTAATTGGTAAGAGACATTGTGGAATTAATTTTGTCACATTAGATTATATTTATAATTAAAATAAAAAGATCAGTGACTACACAATTAGTTATTATTAATTGTAAACAAAAAATGTAGTATGTCTACAAATTTTAAACATTATGGAAGATTATCAATGAAATGACCGAATTAAAAGATTATAATATTTGCTTTTAAAACATCACAGATCACTTTCTTTTCATGTTCGACGGGTGTCCATTTGAAGTTACGTTTGGTGGCACTATTAAAGTTACATTAGGGGTACTATGAGAAGTTACATGTAGGGTCACTAGGCAAAGTTACATTTGGGGGCACAAGGCAAAGTTGCATTTGGGGGCACAAGGGGGGCACAAGGCAAATTTACATTTGGGGGCACAAGACAAAGTTACCTTTGGGGGCACTAGGCAAATTTATATTTGGGGGACAAGGCAAAGTTGCATTTGGGGGCACAAGGCAAAGTTTAATTTGGGGACATAAGGCAAAGTTACATTTGGGGGCACAAGGCAAAGTTGCATTTGGGGGCACTAGGCAAATTTATATTTGGGGGCACAAGGCAAAGTTGCATTTGGGGGCACAAGGCAAAGTTTAATTTGGGGACATAAGGCAAAGTTACATTTGGGGGCACAAGGCAAAGTTGCATTTGGGGGCACAAGGCAAAGTTACATTTGGGGGCACAAGTCAAAGTTACATTTGGGGGCACAAGGCAAAGTTGCATTTGGGGGCACAAGGCAAAGTTTAATTTGGGGACATAAGGCAAAGTTACATTTGGGGGCACATGGCAAAGTTACAGTTTGGGGCACTAGGCAAAGTTACATTTTGGGGCAATAGGCAAAGGTATATTTGGGAGCACTAGGAAAGGTTAGAATTGGAGGCCGTAAGATAAAGCACTATCAAGGCTGCCGTTTGCAGGTATCGGAACCGTAGTACTCTTTTAACTGAGACCCATCTGACATCCCCAACATATTGTAGGTGACAACAAACTAATATTTCTATAAGTTAAGCATTGTTTTTTTTTATTGAGCCAAAAAAAAATATTAACAAGGGAAAGAAATGAAAAAAAAAAGAGGCTTACCGGTATGAGTGATGATTTTTAATCGGAACAATACTTGTCATATGATTTAGATTGGGTTGGGGGGGGATGCTTTATAGGCTAAAATAAATACCGGTTAAACCGATATCCAGATTAGCCGAAGTTAACTAAATATTTATTTTTTGCCCTCAGTAGTTTTATTCCTACTCACCATTTTGTAACAACATTTTTTTTTACTTTAGACCAGATATTTTGGAGTAGGCTCTATAGCGATAGGTTGACCGTTAACAAGATTTGATTTTCAAAACATCAGTAACATATAAAATGTAAACAGCAGTGTAAAAGGTAAAACAGCTGTGTCGATCGTTAACAATTTGTGTAATGTGATCAATGCAGGGTGTGCCACACTCGAGAGGTGGGAGTGGAAGACCCACTTTGCTTGCCAGAACACCCTCAACGCCAGTGTCTGATGAACATGCCACACAAAGCGGTGAGGAGAAAACAAGCGTTGAATATCATTATTGCATTTGCATTGTTTATGGAGGCCATTTTTGTTTATGTTAGACCATATGTTGTGTGGTTTTTTTTTGGGAGGGGGGGTAGGAGGGATTCAGTACATACATTTTAAATATGTGTGCTGGCCTATCCAATAAACACATACATTTTAAATATGTGTGCTGGCCTATCCAATAAACACATACATTTTAAATATGTGTGCTGGCCTATCCAATAAACACATACATTTTAAATATGTGTGCTGGCCTATCCAATAAGAAAGACCGCTTCCCATTCCATTATGAACTGACTACGCGGCATTAATGGGGTATGCATAAGTTGCCAGATTTTCGCCCTCAAATGTTAACCAAATAACCAACTGGCCATAATGGGACACAACTGGAAGGATGGGGCCTAATAGAATAAAGCAACTCTTGTTAATTCACGCCACCTGTAGAAACAATTTACATGCCATTCTTTACTCATTGTATTTTACCAGTCAACACCTCTTCAGCTTTTAGGGATAAAAATGTCCATAAAAAAAAAATACCCTTCTAGATCTGTAGATTTTTTACTTATTTATTTTTCTATTTATCAACTAAAGTAAAGAAATATATTGTATTGCTACACACTTTTTTTTAGTAATGATAATTTAATATAAATATTTGTATGACCTAAGCTAATCTAAAAAATTACTTTTCAACTTTTTAAGGTGTTTCAATAGAAGCTTATTTTATATATATATATATATATTTTTTTTTTATGGTTATAAAAGAATTAAACTTAGTTCTATTAACTTCTGCCTAACTTGGCTAGTCTGTATAATATTTAAATAGCTTCACTATTTTGCACACTTCCATATTTATTATGACATCATAATAACCTTATATTTATTTTTTACCATTATAACATTGTAAAAATTAATAAGCTTTGTGATTCTCCAAGAATAATTGTTTTTCTCATTATTGAAAATCAAAATAGTGATATCTAAAATTATAATTAAGCAAGTATGTTTGTCTGTTATTGTGTTGGAAGTCTAGTTTTTTCTAGCCAGTATTAAATCCACAGTCCAATGTATCACATTTAGTATTATCTAATTATAACAGTATATTAAATGCCTACTATATTAAATCCCTATCATACTAATTGCCTACTATACTAAATGCCTACTATAAGACAATGAGCCCAAATACTCATCTAACTTTGAAACTAATTACATACACTTCATAAAATCAGTTATCAAAAATATCAAATGACATAATAAATACAGAAGTACAATATGTAAATCAGAGGCAGGCTGACTATAAAAAAAAAAAGAGATTTGAAGAAAACACACATTAAAATAATGTAGAATAAAAATATTTTTTTTACCAATAAAATACATTAGTGTACATGTTAAAACAACTATAACAGTAACAATAACATTAAATATAACATTTCTTGAGATGCATTCATTTTATCAGGACTGTAAACATAACATTATTTTCAATTTACACATTCATAAACACCATAGCTGGCAATAACCATTGGTAGAGACTCAAACTGTGACTTTTAATAATACAAACTGCCCATCAAATCAATTTATCAGCCATTCAGTTTGGTCAAAAACATTAACTTTAGAAAAGAAAATATTCATTGCAAAAAAAAAAAATTAAAACATGTTCAAATAAATCTAACAAAAAGAGTTACAGTGAGTGAAGTCTATTTCTGGGACCTAATTAAACTTTATGAATTGTTTCATATTTCAAAAATTAAGCCATACTGGCGTAATTCACACATACACAAATGTGGGTCGTGAATGAACTTGCAAAAGAAAACCTTCACTTTTAATAATGATGACTTAACTGATTCTGTGGCACAGAGAAAAATATAAAAATTGTCTTATATAAATTTACTAGAAAGAATTATAATCAGCGAAAAAAAAGAAAAATACACCCTCCCATTTGATATTGAAAAAAAGGTACATTTTGTCACTATAAATAATAAATGTAGTAAAAGAATTTTACGATTTACACAAGATATTTGTATCTATAACTTTAGGTTAAATTTATTAGACTTGAGAATTTCTTGAAAAAAAAAAACAATAGATTTTTTTTCCTCCAAAACAAAAATCATTAGCTGGCAATGTGTCATCACAGAATATGGTTATACTCTTTAAAAAAAAACTTTTTTTTTTCAGCCCACAGTAGCAGAATTTGATCAAAGGTTTCTCAAATACACAGAGCTCATGAGTAGAGACGTGAAGGAAATCACTAGTCAGATGTTAGTATAAAAGAACTATAAATAACCTCATACAGATATTAGTAGAAATTATTATTATTAAGCTATTTCATCAAATTTTAGTACGCTTGTAATTTTAATTTTTTTAGTATTAATTAGTGATCATTACATTAATTACATTAATTAATGTCAATATTTGAATGTATTTTGACAGTGAAAACACTAAAATGAATGCAAAACGTGTATTTTTCGCACCAACTGACGATGAAGACAACCAAGAAAAAGAAGGAGAACCTGGCAGCGAAACTCCAGATGAGGAATCAGAGCCGAGAGCAGGGTCTGATAAGTTCAAAAGAAGGAAAAGCTCTTCTCTGGAAGCACTGAAGGAGGTTTACGTTAGGAAAGAACTCTTACCAGACGATAAGGAAGATGAGCAGAGAAATGAGATTCCTGAAGACGCTCCGATGATGCCACAGGTTACATCATCTTTGTCTAGCATAGCTCCAAAAAATGACAGGGATAAGAAAAAGAAAAAAACAAAGCATGATAGAAAAAAAAAGAAAAAAAAAGGGAAGGTTTCCAGGTCAATGTCTGTAAGTAGCACAACTAGCGACGACTCCACAGTTTCAAGCACTGACGACCGTCAGCAAGGTCGCAGAAAATCATCCGCGATGATGCCTGATGAGCCCAGCGAGGATGAAGAACAGCCCCCACAAGGAACCGACAAGCATAAGAAAAGAAGGCGCTCCCAATCAAAAGGCTCAAAGCATAAACATAAAAAATCAACCGATGAGCCGCCTGCAGAAGATGACTCAAAAAAGACTGGCATCTTCTCAAACTGGTTCAAATCTAAGCCAACGAGAAAGGAAAGCAAGGAGGCAGATAGGGAAGAAGAAACAACGCCGATGATTACAGATAACATAGATGACTTGTTAGCCCATCCGTCTGACCATGAGAAGGGGAAAAAGAAAGCTAAAAATAAAAAGGGATTAAAGAGCCCATCCACCACATCCACTGAATCTACTCCTGAAGCTACTCCAGAGAAAACTGGAAGTGTGGGTAAGATGCAGCCTAAGGAGAAGAAAGAAAAGGGGAAGAAAAAGAAGAAAAAAAAGAAGAAAGAAAAGAAGGAAAAGAAGAAAGAAAAGAAAAAAGAGAAAAAGGAGGGAAAAGAGGGTGAGGAAAAAGAGGGTGAGGGAAAAGATAAAAAGAAAAAAAAGAAAAAGAAAGATAAGAACCAACAAAATAAAACTGTGTCGACATCAGAAGATGAAAGTCTGAACTCAGAGGAAGTACCGAGTCACGAGAGAGATGTCACACAAAACCAAACTCATGACCAAAAGAATCAGGCTGAGACTAGTCATGACATATGGCTTCTGAATCTGTCCGACAGTTGTCTCATAGAGCCAGAGAAGCCGCTTGCTGTTGATGCAGTGAGCTTGTGGCGATCTGAAAAGCCGACTGTTGATGCACTGAGCTTGTGGGAAAGTAATTATTTCCCAGTGCAAATCAATGGCGCCCTTAAAGAAAGCATTCTCCTGCCCATTCTGCAACAAAAAATTACCCTGACAAAAACACATGAAGATGTCCAGGCAAGAGATCAATCTGAAATACTGCAAAGGAAAAGTGAAACCTGAGCTCCTATTGGCTCACAGGAATGTAGATAAAAAAAACTCCAGATATCGACAATCACAAAAGAAAACTGCGGCTATCAAATATCACCAACCAGAATGCCTATTATGTCATTATCTAAATTAATAAAAGACTTTGATGGGTATAAATCTTGTGTGAAATCAACAACTTTGACAAAGAAGTACTGCAAGCATGGAAATTTCAATCAGCCTATGTTGTATAAATTCCAGAATAATTTAGAGATGAATAACCTTCCTGCTAACAAACCTTCAATTTCTTTATATGAAAACATCAACAAAGGAGAAGAAAGCAAAGTGATACAGTGTAATTGTACTCATTCCTATTACGAACGACCTAAACAGTTAGCAATGACTGAATACAAAAACAATCTCAAGACTGAAAAACTATATTTTACATTGTCAGGAGCGTATTTTAGATTATATTATAAAGTGTCTCAAGTTCCTATAGCATGTTAACTCAGACCAAATTAAATGACATTTCTCATTGAAGTAATCTGATTCAATAGCCTGACAGCTAGTAGGTTCAGCAACAAAGAAAATTAATAATTTAATAACAAACTAATCAACAACATAAAAAAAAAATGTGTCATAACAGATACTTAGACCAGACAGGACCAACTAGAATTTTTTTTATACTTGTACTTTACAAATAAACTAAAAACAAATTTTTTATGCATTATACATTTGTATTAATATACACAAATTGTAAAATAATTTAATTACAAAGCTTTCTGAACAAGGGGAAAAGTGGTTTGTTTTGGAAATATAAATATTTCATAGACAAGTCTGTGTGTCTTTGGAAAATGGACATTACAAGATTTGTTTTTAATTTGCAATAAATTTATTACCAAATTAAGTAAATAACTAAAAGTAACATATCAAATTAAAGATAAAACTGAAAAATGTGCTATCCTAGCACTAGCATATAATAGATGGGAAGTAACTTTGTTAGCAATTTCTCTCACTGGGATCTCTGTAAGGTAAGTTTAAATGTCTGAACACTTCTTCTTCGCTATTGGCAGATAAACCTTCCATCTGGTGGAAAATAATAAATGAGTTTCACACAAATAATTTTTTAACCATTTAAAAAAAAAGGTATTTTTATTAAACTTTGTGCATTCCAATTACAAACTCTACAAAGCAATTAGTACAGGAGGAAAGGTGTTTTTTTTTATATATGTAATTGTCTTTTCTCATCTTTGATTTTAAGAATTTTTAAATAAAATAGATTACAATTAATTCACTTTAAGTGCACCGGATAATCTCTCTAAATCTGTGATTCTCAAAATGTGCGTCACTAAACAACAGGTGGTAGTGAGCTGATTTGACGTGAGTCTCCAAAATGTTAATAGTTAATCAAGATTATACATTATTGATATTAGAATTATTTTTTTTTATGTTTTATCTTTCTTTACAGATGGACTGTGAAACCCAAACAGGTTTCTTAGTGGGTAGCTAATATTAAAAGTTTGAGAACCACTGGTCTAGATACACTTATCAATTTTTTTCAAAAGTAATTAGAGCCAACTCATACCTTCTTGATATTATATAATCCATGGCTAGTCAACCTGAGACCAAGAACTTTTTGAGCATAAAGTCGGGCATCCCGGTTGAAGTGCTTGCTTCCTGTCCATCCTACCAAAGCATAAAAATATTGTGAGTAAGAAGCCACTATCAAATCCACCCGGCGTGCGATCCAATCTCTGTCTTTAGCAGCCAGTGATTTTACTTCACTCTCATTCAAGTTTTCATGTTTACATCTTTTTATTTCGGGCCCATCAGACTCATCTGTTTCAGCTCTATCTCTTGTACTATTAGCAGGATGACCTTTATCTTTTTCATTTGGATGTTGGTCATAACACTGCTGGTTACTTCTGTCACAGTTGTCTAGGTCAATGTGTTTAGATGGTTTTAGCAATGAGCTACAGTGGGGTTGTAAATACTGCTGATGGGACTGGGTACTTTGAAATTCCTTGTCCAAATTGTCTTGCGATGAATCTGAGATTCCTCTAAATGATTTGGGAAATTTACAAATGCCCAGCCATTTTTCAAAATGATCAAAATGACTTCGAAGGTTTGTTTTACTATCTTGATGGAGAATTTCAGAGCTTTTGGAAAAAAAAAGGCCAAAAGTATCTTATTTTAATTAAGTCAGCTCATCAGCTTATTGATATTTATTTTTTATAGGATGTACATGTATTTATGTTTATTGTTTTAGATTATTTACCTGTAGGTGTTTTTCATAGTTTGTCCTCTTAGAATGAAAACATTTTTTTCCAATACCTCCAATAGTTTGGGTAAAATCTGAGCTTCTTCTCCTTCTGTTGGATGAGTTATAAGTATATCAATGTCATGGCCAGAAGCTTTTCCCCTGATTAAAATAAATAAACACTTATGAAAAAAAATTAATAAACGTAAATACTAAAGAGACATAGAATTGTGTACGATACATGTATTAACTTGAAAAAAAATTCATATATAAAATAAAAGTGTAATGTAATTTATTGGTATTAATCTCCACGAAAACCTCTATGTTGAATTCCCATTTTTATTCATCAAGCCGAACAAGACCAAAATGTGCTGGAATGGTATAAATTTAATAGGATGTAAAAAAAAAAAAATGACCAGTTTCCCTTATTTTTTAAGGCAAGCATAATGCCCAGCCACCTTAACTTCCCTAAAATCATGTCATGTACCCATTTAAAGATGAGTGAACTCAGGGACTTCTTCCAATAAAAAATTTCTAGGCACTAAAAGAGGCAACAAACGACAGAATATAAATTATACAGGGGGTGCATCCCTTGTTTGGAAACTATTTCCAATTTCCACCAAATTAGTTATTGGTGAGATCTAAAAATGTATTCTGATACATTACTGGATCAATGTTTATTATGTGTCTTCTTACACTTAATAAGCAGAAGTCACTGAAATGAATGATATTTAGTTTTATTAAGATCAGACTGACATTTTTATAAGCGATCATTCCATTCAGTTTTTAATTGGCTATATGTTTAAATTGACGAAGTTGCTTCATGATTCATTGTTTTTTATTAATCAATGTATAGAAGGTCCTTCTTTTTAACTCGACTGTTATTTTATATCAATATTTACACTATTAGAAATTTAATCTTATATAACCAAAGTTATAAATGTTAAAAAATAAAACTTTTTGTCTGAACTTGTTAATTTTAAAATATATTAAGGCTTTTTAATACTTTTTAAGTAAATCAATAACCTTTTTAAATAATTTTCTCCTCAACCCAAGGATTTACTATTGTTGTTCTAAAAAAAGTCCACGGCAACAAGCAGCCATTCTTGATATTGGCTTATATTTTTTACCCAATGAAAGAGGACTTTTTAAATAGTGATGTACTTTTTGTATAATAAATTTTAGTGCAACAAACCCACAGCCAATCGCCCCCCCCCCCACCCCCTAGAAAAAAGGTTCTCATTTAATTCTTCTTTAATGAAACTGAACAAAACAGAAAAAATAAACCCATGAGCATGGCAACAGTACCTCCTGAAACCACCAACCACTGTAATTATACTTGAAGGTGATATATCCTCCATTGTCTTCTTTAGAAATGCTTCAAATGCATAAACTTCTTCCAGATGTACAGGAGTTGAAAGGTCTTCATAAAATGCCAGCCCTATAAAAAAAAAAAAAAAATTGTCACACTATGGTCAAAGTTCTTTAAAAGCAAGACATAAGTCACTAGAACACATTTTTAATGCACAAACTGTCATCTATGCATAAAAAAAAAAAAGAGTTCTACCCCAAATTATTCTCCAATCTTTGTTACTAGAACTTCCGGCCCTTGCATCTTCTATTGATTTCCAGCCTTTGTCTATCCAAGTTTTTGCAGTAGCTGGTCCAACTCCAAATACACTAGTGAATAGCTACATGTATAAAATTTAAAAAAAATAACTTGTTATCAATGAAATATAAATATGAGTAATAAATCTATTCAACCTGTATGACAAAATATTTAACCAAAAAAGTACATTTTAAAAAACAATTCTAATATTCTGTAGCCATTTATATTTTCTTCTATAAAATGTAAATACCATTTCTAAATATATCAAGGATAAAGGTATAAATGAAATTTTAATAGTTCATATAATGCTACTTGATGTAAATTGAGCTAATGTAAACAGTAATGTGACACATGTGAACATGATAATTAATATGGCATGTTATTTATAACTGGGGAGGTTGAATTTTAGACGACTCACCACATTATAGTTAAGATACTATGATAGGTATAAAAGAGGGTTACGGGGAGAATAGTCAGTGAATCAGATGGAGCATATTTAGTGTATCACTCAGAGTCTATGTTAGCCTCAGTAGTCATAATGAATTTGTCTTGATAGTTTTGTTGAGTCAATAAACTGTTGATACTGTTGGTTTTTGGATGTCAGGAGTAGTAGTAGTAGGCAAACCGTCCATCTCGAAAGATGATGGTAGCGCTCTGGTTAGTCATCTAGTCGTTTTTTCTTTTTTTTTTTTATAGCAGGTTCTTGAGTGACTCAGCAGACCGATCCTGGACTGGCAGACTCTTCCGCAGGGGCCACAAGTGAAGCTGGGTGGGGGACCGAGGGCCTGTTTCTGTCGTGCGGTCTTCCTTCTCTGTCTTTTGGACTCCTGCTGTTGGTTCCTTACTTGTTCACCATTAAGGATGCCTTTGTGGACAGCCTGACGCCACCCACTCCGGTCGTCGGCGAGCTGTTCCCAATTGTCGAGGCTGATGCCGGTCAGTTTGAGGTCGCGTTTGCAGACATCCTTGAATCGCAGTTGCGGGCGACCAGCGGGGCGATGCCCGGTGGCGAGCTCTCCATATAGGATGTCCTTTGGTATGCGTCCATCTTGCATTCGATGCACATGACCCAGCCAGCGTAGACGTCTTTGGCACAGAAGGAGATGCATGCTCAGTGAGCTGGCTTGTTTGAGTACGGCAGTGTTGGTGATTTTGTCCTGCCATCTGATGCCAAGGATGCAACGGAGACAGCGGAGGTGGAAGCTCTCGAGACGATTTTCCTGTTTGGTATAGGTAGTCCAGGTTTCGCTGCCATATAAAAGAGTGCTGAGAATACATGCTTGGTATACCTTGAGCTTGGTGTTCAGTGTCAAATGTTTGTTAGTCCATACTCGTTTGCTTAGTCTGGCCATGACACTGGTTGCTTTGGCAAGCCTTTTGTCGATCTCGTCATCCAGGGACAGACTGCTGGTGATGGTGGAGCCCAAATATGTGAATTTGTCGGTGACCTCCAGAACTTCGTTGTCGATGGTGATTGAGGGTGGAGCTGGGATGCCTTGACCCATGATGTTGGTTTTCTTGATACTGATGGTCAGTCCGAATTCTATGCATGCTTGAGCTAAGCGATCCATCAGGAGCTGTAGATGTTCCTCTGTGTGTGCTGTCAGGGCTGCGTCATCAGCGAACAGCATGTCTCTGATAAGGATAGTGCGGATCTTGGTTTTTGTTCTTAGGCGGGCCATGTTCAACAGCTTCCCATCACTTCTGGTATGTAGGTAGACACCTTCTATAGAGTCTTTAAATGCAAAATTCAGCATCATAGAGAAAAATATGCCGAATAGTGTAGGCGCTAGAACACAGCCCTGTTTGACTCCGCTTTTGATTGTAAAGGGTTCTGAAGTGTCCCCATCGTAGCTGACGACTCCCTGCATATTATCATGAAAGGAGGTTATAATGTTGAGCAACTGAGGTGGACATCCGATCTTCTTCAGTAACAGGAACAGGCCGCTTCTGCTTACTAAGTCAAACGCCTTGGTTAGGTCGATGAAGGCGATGTACAGCGGCATCTGCTGTTCTCTGCACTTCTCCTGGAGCTGACGCACTGAGAATATCATGTCGACAGTGGATCTCTTGTCGGAGGCCGCATTGTGATTCGGGGTACACGCGGTTTGCGAGAACCTGAAGACGGTTGAGGACCACGCGTGCAAAGGCTTTGCCTACAATGCTCAGCAATGAAATACCCCTGTAGTTGTTACAGTCACTGCGATCCCCCTTATTCTTGTACAGGGTGACTATCTTGGCGTTGCGCATGTCTTGCGGAACTCTGCCTGCCTTCCAACATAGGCAGAGGAGCTCATGGAGTGGCTCTAATAGGGCAGGTTTTCCGCATTTGATGATTTCAGGCGGGATGCCATCCTCACCCGGCGATTTACCACTGTTCAGGGCATCAATGGCTTTACTGAGTTCATCCATGGTAGGTTCAGCATCCAGCTCCTTCAGGACGGTCAAGTCTTCTATATCGTCCAATGCTCTCTGTGTGACAGAGTTTTCACTGGAGTACAACTCTAGATAGTGTTCCACCCACCTGCCCATTTGCTTGCTTTTGTCAGTGATGATATCCCCTGATTTGGATTTCAAGGGTGCAGTCTTCTTTGATGATTTGCCAGTTGCTTGCTTGATGCCTTCATACATCCTCCTTATGTTGCCAGTCTCCGACGCTTGCTGGATGCTATAAGCCAGTTGAAGCCAGTAGTCATTTGCGCAGCTACGGGCAGTCTGCTGGGCCTTTCTCCGAGCAGCCTTCAGCTCCAGAAGATTGTGCTGACTTGGGTCGCGTTTGTAGCTTATCAGTGCTTTTCTCTTGGCATCAATGACGGGCTCTAGTTCAACAGCGTTTGCCTCAAACCAGTCGGTATTCTTGTGCTCCTTTGTACCATACGTCAGAGCAGCAGCTCTGTAGATAGTGTTCCGGAGCGAATTCCACATATCTTCTGCATTCCCCCAGCCTTGCTATGAACTCCTGGTTTTTGGCTTGGTTGGTGGTTTGACTGGTGTTGATTTTTGGCTGGCATTTCTTTTTGGAATGATGGAGTCTCTTGGGGCGCAGCTTTATCTTGGAGGCAATGAGGGAGTGGTCTGTATCGCAATCGGCGCTATGGTAGGCTCTGGTGTTACGAACGTTATTCAGAGAGTCGCGCCTGGTGATGATCAGGTCCAACTGATGCCAGTGATTTGATCTTGGATGTCTCCAGGACGCCTTGTGACATGCCTTGTTCTGAAAGTAGGTGTTTGTCACGCATAGGCCGTGATAGCAGCAGAGTTCGAGTAATCTCTGGCCGTTTTCGTTCATTTTCCCTATGCCATGGTGACCCAGCACACTTGACCAAGAGTCATGATCAGAACCAACACGAGCGTTAAAATCCCCCAGGAGGTAGAGGTGTTCCGAAGCAGGGACTGCGGCAATTGCGCTGTTTAATAGCTCATAGAACTGGTCTTTAGTCTCCGTGCTGGCTTGCATGGTTGGTGCATAGATGCAGAGGAGGTTGGCGGTACCAGATGCTGTGAATAGACGCAGGGTAAGGATTCTCTCTGTGCCGTGGGAAGGAGGTTCAATCATTTGGAGCAGGGTGTTCTTTATGGCGGCCGACTCCGTGTTCTCTGGATTCCTCGACGTCTTTCCCCTGCCAGATAAACGTATAGTGTGCTTCCCTCAAAGATCCAGTCTCTGGGAGGCGCGTTTCTTGTAAGGCTGCCACATCGATGTTTAGTCTGTGCAGCTCAAGATCGATGACTGCGGTCTTGCGGAAGTCATCGATTTTCTGTAAGTCATCTGTCAGTCCAGTGCGCATAGTGCGCACGTTCCAGCTTGCAATGCGGAGAGCTGGAGACTCCGTCTTTATCTTTGAATGTCTTCCTGGTGCATGTGGTAACGATCTGCCTGTTGAGCTGCGCTCTAAGCTCCAGGCACCCACTGGAGCAGGCAGGCCGTGGCGGGTCAACACCTTATTGGCCGGGGGCTGCCCAGCTTAAGGCGGGCGGTAGTTGACCAGTGGGACTACGAGGGACCCTCCCACCATTGAAGACAGCCCGTGGCGTCCAGCTCTACGCCAATTGAGCAAGGACTTATAACCCGTAGACTGCTGTCTTCTTGTTTGTGCTCTCGCCGTGGGGCGAGACTGGAGTAACGTCTCCAGAGCGCAGGCCTGGGCGAAGTTTGTGGAGGCCTTGCGCTGCCCAGACAACAGGGCCTCCCTCTCGGCTTTGTCGACGGGGCCCAAGGGGGTGCAAAGCACCACGCTTGGAGACGACTTGGCTGCAGAAGTTGCCGGAAGGACATCATGAATGGTGTACATCCGTCTTAGGGACCCCGGCTCCTGATTTTTCCTCGGGGTTGACTCCCGAAGCCTTTCCCATGGTTGGGTTAGCCTGCAAGGCAGCAGCGGTTTGAAATCAGGGTTTTCCTTCCCCTAGATGGGTTGCCCTCCCAGGCTG
>JAGDYQ010000007.1:14567968-14625321 GCA_021962125.1 Bulinus truncatus
TTTACTTTAGGTACTTGCTTATTATAAATGTAAATCTTTATGTTTTTATTCTATATCACATTAAAATTTTTTTACACATTAGTAATAAAATTGTGCACTAGAAGTAAAAGGTCAAGTACTAAAAAGAACATAAAATATCAATTTTTAAACAGTTGAATGGGTAAACTGACACATTCCTCAAAAATGATAGTAATTGAAATATAAAAAAAAAACATATCTTGTCTTTAATTTTCATTCTTTGATTTAAAAAAGTGCTAAGTGTCTTATACTTAACAATTAAAACTTAATTTATTGAAGGTTGCCATAGGTAACCCTTATAAAGTCAAGCAACAATAAAAAGACTTTTTCTCAAAGCATAGCATACACATAAAATACATAATTACTTCACAAATAAAGCTTATTAAGCTGCCATCTACTTTACACCTAGCTACATTTAATAGATTTGGCATATATTTTGACCGCCATATCAAAATAACTAAATAAAATTCTCATTAATTAGGTCATTGGTCTGTGTTTTCAGCACCAAATAGATGAAATTTCTATTACATCTTTTTGGCTCCTTAAAGACTTATAAAAGAAAATTCTTTGCTAAACTAACCTGAAATTGATAGTGTATGAACAAAATTTCAACTTATTTGGTAAGAAAAATATTTGTTTTAACATGGTGGAAAGTGAAATAATAAAGGTACTATGCGGAAGAAGCTTTAAATAGCACATGATCATAATTATATATAAATATATAATTTGAAGTATTAATTTTGATCTTTAGTTATGAAATTTCTTATGCGAATTACAGGGTAAATAAATATTCCCATTACACATCTTGTCTGATTTTATTTTAAGAAAATAGTGAAATATAAACATAAAGGCAATGGAAATCATGTAAATGAATGTAAAAAAATTTTAAATTATATCTAAATAAAAAAATCTTTCTGAACATTGATTAACATCAAGTAAAAGCAAAAAATTAGTTTTACTCAGCTAAAAATGTGCACTAACAGTGATTTTGAGCTACCAGAACTTAGCATTTAGAAATTTCAAATTACAGTGAAGATTAATTTTGGAATGGATTTTTAATATATATATATATAAACAGTAAACTCTTGAATATCCAGTCAAATGTAGCAGGCTACTGCGTTTTCTGAGGCCCGGAGAGGCTTGGAGTTTCATTATAAAATCATGTCCTGTCCATCGATAACAACCTAAACACATTCTCTTACTAAAAAACCCATTTATTTATCATTTTTATTACAAATAATTAAATATTTTATAATTAGGCAGAAAAGCATTGAAACTGGATAGTCAAAAGTCTCTTGTATTTTAGTATATATATATATCTCCTTAGATGATAAAGAAGCTAAAACTCACTTAAAAGTTTGGAAACTAAAGAATCAAAATTTTTAAGAAACATTTAGTCCAGACTTTTTGACAGGATTCACAGCACAGTTTAATATAAAAACTGTATGAACAAAAGTCTTGCTTGAGTAACCATCAGACAGTTGTGAAAAGTATCTCTGCAGTTTTTATCTAAATGAAATGGAAACATTTTTTGTAATGCTGAGAGATGAACAATGTTTCTTTTAAATAATTAAAGAGAAATTTTAAAATGGGCTACAGCTAAAACGTATAATTTTTTTTAAAGAAATATTTTGAGAGATAAAATACTTTTACCAAGCTTTCTGTGTGCAGAAGTTCTAATATTGCTAACAGCTGGTTGTCTATGGCGCATCTTTCTCATCATCTTCCAGTAAGCTATCATCAGCTTTTTCTTGGTCCTCATACAGTGTACTTTTGATTTGTCCTAAATTAAATTAAAGGTAGAGTAATTGATTCTTCCAACTAATCTATTTAAATTGTAAAATCTTTAAAAAGGAAGAAATAGTAATTAGGCCTATACCCTTATCCCAATATATGTATTGGCACACAACTCTGATAGATAATCTAGCGTGATGATGTATTTAAAAAAAAAGTATGTAATAGGAAAAGCATTTTTTAATTCATTTAATATGCAGGAGGATATATAAACAATTGACAATCAAAAAATATAATAGCTATTACTGTTTCATTTGGTAGAAAATATCCAAAGAAAAGACTATTAATTTTAAGTTCAAAATTTCTGACTGCAGTATAAAGTAAAAGATTACCAAAGAAAGAACATTCATATTTTTTCAATATTTAAATAATTTTTGTTGGTCTTCTATTATAAAAACTTTTTTTAAGTTAAAATACAAACCAGAAACAAGTTTTCGTAACAACACACCTGGCCTATTGATCTTTTGTGTATTTTTAGTTTGTGGACATATTAGTAGTATACATGTTTCTTGGGATGTAGGCCTTGTTATATCATCACAATTGTCAGACACTCTTTTATTATCTTCAACACATCCAATTTCTCTTGAGCGATATCCTTCTCCACATGTAGCAGAGCACTTTAAAGTAAAAATATTAAAAAATAACTATAATCAGCTCATTTTGAAATTATTATTTGCCATTGTTCCTTTTTTTTACAGTTCTTATTAATATTTTATCTACATCATTTTAAAATGCACTTTCTTATGGTTTTTAAATATAAATGTCATGCACTTGTTTATGTGTGAAAGACATTATTTTATCAACTCTAATACAATTTGTGATATTTTCTTTAAAAAATCTAGTTAGTATGGTTCCAAATTTCAAAATATAGAAACTTAATAGAATTAAACAGAAAGTTAAAGAAATTGAGTGAGAAACTTGACAATGCCATTTCCAAAGAAAAGTTTAGGAATAAAAATAAGGTAAAAATGTATCAGAATCTTATGTTTCCAATTCCTAATTCTTAAGTATTATCCCATCACTAGTCTATAATTAAATATGTGTAATCCAGTTTTATATCATTTTTTAAAATCTATAAATATCTTTTTTTCAAGTAATAAAAGTTCTTGTTAAAACACCTTTTACCTCTGACCAAGGTGAAGTATACCACTCTTTCTGAATTACAATTTGTGGTGACACAAACTTCTTCTGTCTTTGGCTTTTGTCTGAGATTACACTCTTCATTCTTCACAATACTAATAGAAGACTGTGAGTTTTGAACACATACAACTTGGCGAACTTTTCCCACTTCCACAGTCCTTAGAACACTGTAATTCTAAATGCTTTTGTAGAGGCTTTCTCATATTTCTTTAAATGTATCATTTGAAAAGTAAAAGAGAAATTAAAGAAGCTATTTTCCTAAATAAAAATCTTGCACTAGAGGATGCCTGTATAGGGGATGAGAGAACTATGAATGTCTGGGTAAATGAGGGATGCCCAAGGTAAATTGGATCATTAAGTCACTCAAATTTATATAGCTTACAAGTTCATTATTCAAAATGCTAGGAATGAAGATAAAAAGTAAGACTTTAAAATGAGACACATTAATTACAGAGACACTAATTTTACCTTGCTCCATTGTCCAGCTTAACCATGTTCCATGACAATATTTATTGGCCAGGGCACAACTCTTCCATAACCGTTAAATCTTGCTTGCTACAAGAAGATGAAGATACAATATGACCTCTTTTGTTTTAAGCAAACAGCTGAACGTATTCGCTTTTCCGGCTCACAGGATTCAGTGCACTTGGAGTAAACCATATATTGTTTTTTTTTTTTTTTTTTTTAAATTACACACTTATTTGACTTCAAATATAATTAAATGATAAAAAAACAAAAGCAATCCATAACAATATAATACAAATTGTAACATTAGGTAATACTAATAGAGTTTTTTTCATGTTTTATTTTAAAGAAACCGTGTGAATATTAAGGACTAGACAAGCAGAGGATGGGAGCACAAAATTAAGTTATATTAAAATTGACTTACTTCCCCTGACCAGTCAGTGATCCACCATTGAGCTGCTGATGTACAAGGCTGAGTGTTGCATCTTTCAAAATACTTAGGTGCTGCTTCAGAGCAGTGACTGGGAGTGATCTCATTGTCCAGCCTGTCTACACACTGGAGACTTCTCTTTCTTTCACCCCCACCACAGGATTTTACTTTACACTGAAAGGTGAAGTACAATTTATCAAATGGTGTGAAAATACTATATACATGTATCTATATATGTGTGCTACTTAGGCAGTTTGCATTACTTTAAGTATTATTTTTATAAAAAGTAGCTGTTTTCAAAATAAAAACATGCTATGATGCTTTGTCTTAAAAAAAAATAAATAAAACTCAAATTTACTTAAAGTAATTAAGAAGGGCCCTAACAAGATAAATTGACAATTTTATACGTTTAGTTTTTTTTTTAAGTGGTGCTTTTCTTGACCCTCTTCTAATTTGATTTTTTTTCTTTAAAATGATACAATGAAAAATTCCTAATTAAAAGATATCTAAAATATATATTTAGTTCAACTGAGAATACAATTTTGATAAAAAACAAAAAAAATTTCTCATCTACCACAAACTCCAAGATCCAGTCTTCCATTTAGAACAAAAGTCATTCTCACACCTTCTGGGCAACAGCTGGCTTTTTCTCTAGACCGCATTGATCAGCTGAGACTTTTAGTATCAAAAATGGTGAGAACCTCTGCTGACATTCAACTATTCTGGTCTGAGTTCCTGATCCACAAGTAACACTACACTCAGACCATTCTTTTGGTTCCCATCTAAAAAAATGAGAACTATCTCTCAGAACATGGATTAAAAGGACATAGAATATGTCCAGCTTTATTATTTCTAAAGCCACACACATTTTTTTTTTACAGATGTAATCCTGTTTCTGTCACATTAATAATATGGATAAATAAATAAACACATTAAGAAGTAAAAAAAAAATTGGCTAGGAATGAATTTTGTTGAAAATCAATGATTACATGAGACCTACGCAGGTTCACAAGGCTGTGTATTACACTGCACTGTTTGAGTCTTGGGCTTTAGATGATCAGCACAGTTTTCTGAAGTGACCTCAACTTGAGTTCTAGTAGTCACAGAGACACATATAATGTTGGCTCTCTGAACACCTGAATAAAGACAATCTGATTTATACCCAAATTTTTTTCGGTACATTTTAAAAGTGTGTTGTAATACGCAGACAGTTGGATACTACTTACTTCATCAAAAGACAGTTCTCATATATTTATTTGGTTTGCTTTATTTAGGCCTACTAATTTTATTTATCTAGAAACATTTCTTGTTCAACATTATTATAAATATTTTCAATGCAAATTTTTTGTCACTTTTAATAGAAATATTAAATTTTATAACAAAACTTTAACAAATTTATCTTACCTCCTCCACATGTGTGGGTACATTCAGTGAATCCTGAAATTTTCCATCTGAACTGATTGTTTCCATTCCTGATATGGCCCAATGATTGTTCTGAGCCTTGGCTATTTAAATTATTTGTTATGTCAAACTGCTCTGTCTGATTGATAAAAAAAATGCATTCAGCTAATTGAATTATTATAGAACTCCATGTCAATTTTATCTACTAGGCCACCCTGCACAAACTTGTATAACCCAATCTTCTGTTAATAGCTGTGATGAACAGAAAACTAATTTTGCATTTACTAGTATTTTAGCCATGATTTACGTAAAAAAAGGGGAATTTGTAGATTTTTTAATTATTTCTTAATAAATAAATCTAATAATTCCCCTTTTTTTACGTAAATCATGGCTAAAATACTAGTAAATGCAAAATTAGTTTTCTGTTCATCACAGCTACTTTTATAAAAATAATACTTAAAGTAATGCAAACTGCCTAAGTAGCACACATATATAGATACATGTATATAGTATTTTCACACCATTTGATAAATTTTCTTAATAACATTATGGGATGCTAGGGTAATAACGAAAGTGAGTCGGATTTACATGCTGTAGCTCAATCGCCTACATGGTTATTGCACTATAAGCTATGGTGGGGATGAAAGAAAGGCACTATACAAAAATTAGTGGTTTACAGGACGAGAGAAAAACATAAAAAAAATTCACCACCATTAATTTTCTTCCAATATTTAGGTCCCAAAATTAAAGTTCGCTTTATTCATTACATGTATTATAAGTGGGGCCACTTTATACTGTGTCCGCGGGTATCTGCTGTCGAGATAACAGGTTACAACGAGCTTACTTCGACAGAATCCAAATTTGCCCCTCCCAACGAGGTCCTATGATACAGTGGTTCGGGTCTGCCTGCTATGGACTGGACATTCTGCTGATGTCTTGGGTGTGCAATGTATTCCGGAGACGGCAACTTTCGAATATTTGGATAACTGGATCTGGAGTTGGACGATGTATACGGCTGGACACGGTCCACTATGTGCCGTCCGGGTGGTCTGTCCACTTCATCTCTTCTCTGGGTTAAACAAATAGAATCGTTATTTCCTTTGTATTATTTTGTTTATACAAGTCAAGTGAGATGTGAATAACAGCATCAAGATTGCAATTAGCAGAAATAATTACGTTCCGAAAATAGACCAGCCTATAATAACAAATACTTGTACATTTACTAAAATATGATTGGCGATCTGCCGCCTACAGATCTTGGACGCCGCGAGCTGACAATGTCCACCAACTTGGGTCTTCTGATTACACCCAACCATCAAAATGGGCCCTCTGATCACACCCAACCATCAAAGTCATTTAATAGAAAATGAATGTAAACCTGATGAGGCCAATAGGGCAGATGGAACCTGAGCATATTTTCGGGTTGCATCCCCTTGTGGCGACCCTAATTCCATGACCAATGGAAATAGCCCTCGCCATAGACGGATTTTTAGTGCCGCGAACCTCAGAATATGAACTAAATCAGTATGAAATCGTTTGAATTTCAAATTGTTCAGATTTCGAATATTTTTTTCTCTTTAAAATATGAATTAATTCTCACAGATTTCCCACATCTTAAACAGGACGAGCGTTGTGTCAGTGTGGTAGAGCGATCGATTGCCCCAGACGATATTTACGCCAGCCACTCCTGATACTCAAGTAGGTCTAAGGGCATACCAGGCGCATTCCAAGGGCATCAACTTGCCAGGGTACATAATTTAAACATAATTTCTATCAATTATGATGTCAAGTCTTTTTAGGGCCAATTTTTTGCTACTGCGCCAGCGGGCCTCAATCGACCTTAGTCCGTCCTCGCGAAGGTCTACAAAAAACCTAAGAATTTTCTGTGTAGTAATTACATGTGTATACTAAAGTTATTAACTATGACATATAGCATACAGTAATTATAATGAAAGTAATAATCCTCTCTTTTGACTTACTGAAGACAGTGCATCCCCGCCCAGGTTGTAACTCAAGCCACGCCCACCCAGGGTATGCGTTCCATATCTAATGTAGTCCGTGTGTCGAGCAGCAGGTTTATTATGACTGGACAGAGAAGACGTGACGTCTGGACGACCCTCGGATCTGCTGGACTGGAAAATAATTTATTGTTTTTAGTCTGACATTTTACCTTTAAGTATTACGGAAATCCAACAACTTGTTTTTAGTTTGATATGAAAATGACTAAAGTTAATTGATGCTGTCAGCTTATACATACACACATAGGCCTACACGCCGAATTGAAAAATATAAAAATGAATCGAAATATGTTTTTTTGGGTTTTATTTTTAGGGAATATTGTCATCATGACTGTCAATCTGACTGTTGCAGCCCCCGAGTTTCACACAAGTACAAAGTGAATCAGAATATTTGCTTATAAAGACAATTTGGCCCGTTTAGAGAACACGCTGTAAAGCGATGCACATCATGCAGCTTACATTAAAAGTGTGTAAACAACGCTTTAAAACACATACAGAAAATAAAGAGACATTTTGATTGTGCATTTTTAGAATGACATTCAACCAACTAGCAACTCTATTCTGGGAGACCCAACATTCTTTTGGTTTTACTCTGGGAGACCTACCATTCTTATGATTTTATTCTGGGAGACCCACCATTCTTATGATTTTATTCTGGGAGACCCACCATTCTTATGATTTTATTCTGGGAGACCCACCATTCTTATGATTTTATTCTGGGAGACCCACCATTCTTATGGTTTATTCTTGGGAGACCCCACCATTCTTATGATTTTATTCTGGGAGACCCACTCATTCTACACTGGTTTTACTCTGGGAGACCCACCATTCTTATGGTTTTACTCTGGGAGACCCAACATTCTTATGATTTTATTCTGGGAGTCCCACCATTCTTATGATTTTATTCTGGGAGACCCACCATTCTTATGTTTTTTATTCTGGGACACCCACCATTCTTATGATTTTATTCTGGGAGACCCACCATCCTTATGATTTTATTACTGGAAGTCACAACACTTATGATTTTATTCTGGGTGGCCCAGCGATCTTATTATCTATGTCATCGGTTAATGGTTATTTTTAAAAAGCCTCACACCTTCTTAGCCTTAAACATGATGTCAATAACATCGCCATATTATAAATACTACGTATATAAACATAAGTTATTAGCACGTGTAAAAAGAGCAAGAGCAAATCATTTCAATTTGCATAAATTGTGTCACTTTGAAATTGTCCTGCTATCTCTTGTCAAAAAAGTACTGTGGCACTTTAGTGGCACATTGACCAGATTTACATCACGGTTAGCTTTGGGCCGAAAATGTCGTTTGGTCACCTAGAAATCCCTGACAAGATGGCATCAATGAAAGAGAAGCCAAAGGCGTCGCCGAGAAAACACCAAATTTACTGGTCCATTTACATTATTCAAAAAAAAAGTATTGTAGCAAATGTTCAAAAAGTTAAACCAAAAGCTGGTAGAGATAAAAGGGTTTACGTCTTAGTTCTCGCCAGATGTATTGATTGATCAGTTTCACAGGTGGATCATTTCGCTCTGAGGTAAACTCACACATACACACAGTCAAATTAATGGATACGTATTCAGAGAGACACACATACGTACATACATATATAAACAACGATTTACTCACGTGATGTCCTGCATAATACTCTCCTTCAAATGCATGATCGGCTCTGCCCTCATCCGTCAGGTTTGCGTACTGTTGTCTAGGCGGATGTTTTCGATGGTATAAGAATGAGCTGGAGTTCAGCCTGGTCAATGCACTAGGTTCATTCAGTCCACCTGTAGCCGGTTTTTACGACCGGTCCATTGAAAGACGTGAAGGGAACACTATTCGGCAAAGTGAACGTGTAGGCTATACCTGTGGTTTTTGTCATAGTACGAAGCTGAAAAGGTCAAAGGAAGTGACAGAGGTCAATTTACTTCTGGGCTGGAGAGGGGGAGGTGAAATTATCAGTGATTACATTGTTCATCATAAGGGGCATAATTTCTATGTGAGCCATTAGCAGTGTCGGACTGATAAATTAAACCGACTTTCCCGACGGTTTGAACAGAAAACTTTGTGAGCTCGTACAACTCTTTTCATTGGTTACTGTAATTAATTCACGGCGCCTGTGGCAATGCCGACAACCAATATCTTCAGACCCAGTCCGCCAATGGCCATTAGGTATATTATTCAACGCAGAAATAGAATAATGTCGTGTATATATGTGTGTGTGTATGTGTGTGTGTATTTAATATTCATGAAAGTTCAGTGACATGGCACACACATCACGTGATTAGACCAGACTCACCTGAACCACAAGAATTTCACTGGTTGGTCCATCAGCATGGATGCAGACCCCCTTGCAAGTAGGCGACCGACGGTCATAGGTAAATGTTGTTCCTGCCCCGTCATACTGGCCTGGCTCTCCCAGACTCCAGTAGCTGTTAATGATGCCTTTATCCCTTTTCGTTTTCAGCGCTGCATTCAGAGATACCGGTGCAAGAAAAAAAGTACGGTATAAAAAACACTTTGGCCCAGAATTCATTGAGTCCAATGACGGCATGTAAAATACTATATTGGCCTACAAACAGATTTTTCAAGTCTGTTATTGTTAAAAGTATAGTAATTTTTAATTGTATAATATTCAAGCATAATTCTTTTCATAGATGGGGAAAACTAGAGTACCGTCACGGGTTTCCACTTCCCATCCCCCCCCCCCCTTCTAAAAATCTATAATATCAAATTCGTGTCTTAATGGTCCCTTTTTGCTGATTTTGTTTAAGCATTAGCTACACTTTGATGCCTCTTGTTATGTGTTAGCTATAATGTCACAATGTGTGCATAACAGCTAATATATAAAAAAACTCAATACGTCTCCAAAGATAAACGTTTAATAAATCATGAATTTCGATTATAAAAATCCAACAAATGTTAAAAAAATATACGAAAAAAAAAAAAAGCTTATCACCACTAGGGAGCCTTTTTACCGATAATCCGATATTTTTCTCCAGCATTTTTGCCGATACCGATTCCGATATTTTGTTATTAATGAAAGGGTGTCTTGCAGATGGAGAAGATTAGAAGAACAAAGATTTTGAAAAGACAGACTGGAAGACCGAAGTCAGACACTCAAACCATGCCTGCATAATCTCGAAATCTGCATGTTTATTGTTTAAAATTAAACTTATAACAAACAATTTGTTGTTATTACTTTTTACTTGTTACACAAAACAGAAAAGTAAGATAAAGTTGTAAATAATTAATGTCAAACTAAAAAAAGTAAAAATGTATTAATTGTTCATTGTAACTTCACTAACTTGTGAAAGTTGTGATGAAATTAAAATAATTTTCTTCTTTAATCTTCGTAATTTTTATTGAATTAAATTGTAGCAGATTTTTTAAAAAGTTTGAAAAATTAAAAACACTTCATTATATCAGTAAATCACCTCACTCAGGTGAACAGTTAACTGGAAGTCTGTAAGTAAACTTTAACTCTGTAAACCAAAACCAATTTAGAGTTACTAGATTTGTGAAAAAAAAAAACAATGTATCGGCAGTCAAAAAACGGCCGGTCCGATAGTTAACCAATAGTGCCAAGATCGGTTCGATTATCGGTCTCTCCCTACAAAAATCGGGCGATCCGATATTAACCGATAGTGCCAATATCGGTCCGATACCGATCCGATTATCGGTCGCTCCCTAATCACCACCCATTGTCAAATCACCATGTAAGTAACGACAACCCCATATCTATGGTTGTTACCATGTAGACAAGCGTAACGCTTTACGGTGTTTTAAGAAATAATTCATAACTCCAAAAACTTCCTGTCGTCATAATCTAAAGGGCGGTGATATGTCACATAAACATGTCAAAAGCTGCTAGCTCACAGTTCAACGTGTACACCGTAGTCTAACAACAAACCAGTCGATTATCTCCCCGTATTATTTGATCAGTTGACGAGAGAGAATAAGAAAGTCTGTAAAGTCTACCGAAGGTAATTGTTCCCGCCTGACAAAAAAAGCAGACGATAAATTTCGAAATAATCTTTCCAGAGCTTTATTTTTTTTTACGACTTTTGACTTTTAAAGAAAGTGTTAGCGTTAAAGTTGTAACCATTAGTTAGCCTCCATTATGGAACTGTGTTTAAATAAAGCAGTCAAACAAAAGACGGAATAGCAGAAGCCAGCGGAATAAAGAGCTGTCGTCTTTATTAGCATATTGCCACTTTAATATTGCTTATACTAACATTCATAAACACACATATGGGCCTAGACAATCAAATGTATATATATATATATATATATATATTCACTCAAACACACACTCACACAAACAACAGGGAAAACTTGGTAGCACACCTGCACGATGTAAAACAGTAGCCACCGTATGGCGGAGGGGCATAGCGAACATGTCCGTGCTACAAGCCTTGTTATATGGCCTCGTCACTTTCAACATTTTATCTTATTTTTTTTTGTTCTGCTGCAATTTTTTTTATTACCCAGGTTTGAAGACGGAACCTTCAGGTCGACATTCAAACGCCCTAGCAGCGCTCGATCATCCGATTAGTTATAATTTTTTCTTCCTTTAGACCTTCTTTTCTGTGCATGTGGGACGCGAAAACCGAACAGGCTTCTTAGTGGGTCGCAGAAGTTCGAGAACCACTGGTAATGTGATAACAAAAATGACGTCACAAGCCACCATCTTGGACCTTGACGCATTTGTAATCAAATGGTGGCGATGAAAACGTTTACTTTTGTTTTAAGAATATTAAGTCGTTTTAACTTAAGTTCTATTAATGTAATGATATATGTAATCAAGCTTATCAAAATATGTGTAATCAAATTAAAATTATCCAAGCAGTGAGCACTATTTTAAATGAATGAAACTATGAATGAAACACTAAGATGGAGAAGGAAATAAATCTTCACGAGCTGAAGTTCCAAAAAATAATTTTACAAAAAAGAAAGTCAAAGGAAATTCTCACAAAAATTAATTTTAAAAGCCCAAAATTTCAAACGAAACAATGCTTATCTTTCTAAATTTGTTATTTGTATTTTCTAACTACCTGCAAGATAAAGCATACAGGTTTATGACACTCTATCTTATAAAATCAAAGGTCAAAGATTTCTGCTTGCTGGGTAGGTGGGGATCAGTTCTCCAAGTTCTTTGTGCAGTTAACATTTGCTTGTATTTGTCATCAAGAAACAGGATGATTCATCAAAAGAGAGGGAAAGGGGCTGTTTATACGTTAAATAGTTTGTTTCTGTAGTCAGGAAATCCCGTTACCATTCATCTTTTATTTCATATTTTAAAATTTAAGAAAATGGGCGGATCTGTCTTTTCTTGAACAATAACAAATGTGGGCGGTCGCGGTTGTCTATCCCCCACCAGGGTTGTTAACGATACTCTTAAATTGTATCGTCAATACCGATACTTAAATAGCTGCATGAAAATAAATAATATCCGATACCAATGCAAAATATCAAGTAAAAATGTATTGCCGAAATCGAAACCGATACAATATCGATATTTTTGAAAACAAAAAAAATATTATTATTTAAAATATAAGAAGAGTGCAAGTTTTTAAAGGTTTGTATATAACTGACAGGTCGATCAAAAAGGAAATCACAGTTTTCTTTCTGTCTTTCATTGAGAAAGTAAATGAATGCAAAAGAAACTAAGAATAACATTTATAGATATCGGCGCGTAAAGCAAAAACTTCAAAAAGAAAATAAAAATTTATTTTTTCCTTCAACTCACCAAACCGTGGTTGTATTTGTGGGGAGGTGGGTGGTGTCAGTATTGGTGAGGCCGTTGATGGCTATGGTCACAAGCAGTGATTGAATTTAGCGAGATTACTTTTAAAAACAAGGCTTAAAATCGCTATTGTTTTTAAGCAAAAAAATTCCTAAATTGTATGGAACAGTACAATTGTGATATTTTGATTTTTATTCAAAACTGATAAACATACAAATAGTGAGTTTATTCTATTGAGTTTATGAACTATACTTTCTTTTTTTTCATTTTGAATATTTGAAGATACATTGGTAATTTTTTTTGTTTGAGTTTGTTACAATACATTCTTAAAATACCGATAGAAAAGTATTGGTATCGAGTATCGAAAATTTTTCGTTTAAAATGTATCGGCGATACACAAATCAATACTTGATACAAAAAGGATCAACAATACAGTAACCAATACTAAAAATGTATCGCCGATACTGTATTGGCCGATACCGATACTTAGATACTAACAACCCTGCCCCCACTATATGAGTTCACTATGGATAAATAGTGGTAATAAAAGCCATTATAAAAGCATTTGATAAAGTAGCTGAACACATGATTTTCAGACGTATGTAATTCAATGTCCTGAGTATATTTAATTAAGAGTAGTTGACGAGTACAAGGGAAAAACGGGCATATTAAAAAACAAGCAACCAAGCCTGTTCCATTCTGGACACAGGACGTGTTAGCGCATTTTCTTGTTATGTATCAGTACGTTTGTTAGCTTTCAGTAAATATTTGTAAATTTTGGAAATGTTTATAAATTCAATTGTGTAATGTATATATCTGTAAAAAAATATTATAAAGACGCCTTTCTTTATGATTGAAAAAAATATTGTCTCTTAAATCTAACTACAAGTGGTTTGTGGTTACTGAAATAGGACTCATAATTGAAAACATTCGAAATTGTAGTCATTTAATCGTCCTAAAACTCCGTCAATTGTTGCATAGCTCTGATACTTTCAATTAAACTCAGAACACAAGCTTACTATTTCATTTGATGAGGTTCTTAATAAGACCTACAAAATGATATATACATCATGGGTCTAGGACTTATGGTTGTTGAGATCTAGGGTAAGATGACGGACAGACAGACAGACAGACAAAACGGGGATAATAGAGCATTTTTTTCGAAAATGCTCTAAAAATGGAGAAAAATTATTTAAATTTGAAGACTCATAGAAGTTGTTTTGTGTCGTTTTCACTAGGTTTTTCACCTAGATTTTCAGAAAGTATAACAATCACTAGTGTGTCATGGCAAAAAAAAAAAAGAAATATATAATTTCATGTTTTAAACATGGTAGTGAAATTTATGAGCGGTATATAGAGAATGGACTTGAACATTACATAAGTACAAAACGATGATTCTTTTTATATTATAGGAGATACAAACTTTTTTTTTCTTAATTAGTTTTTCAAGCTGATTCCGAATAGTTCCAGTTTTATTTTTAAATTATAACTTTTTGAGTTATGTGCTTATAATGAAATAGTATACACTATACATGTATAGGCTAAATAATGACGTTGATTAACAAGCTCTGTGGTATTAAATCAAAACTATCCCAGGGCACTTGTTGGCTGTCATGGCCTTCAGTCCAGATCACAGGGTTTTTGTTGGCTGTCGTTGCCTTCAGTGCTAGATCATAGGGCACTTGTTGGCTGTCATGGCCTTCAGTCTAGATCCATAGGGCACTTGTTGGCTGTCATGGCCTTCAGTCTAGATCATAGGGCACTTGTTGGCTGTCGTGGCCTTCAGTCCAGATCATAGGGCACTTATTGGCTGTCATGGCCTTCAGTCTAGATCATAGGGCACTTGTTGGCTGTCATGGCCTTTAGTCTAGATTATAGGGCACTTGTTGGCTGTCATGGCCTTCAGTCTAGATCATAGGGCACTTGTTGGCTGTCATGGCCTTCAGTCTAGATCATAGGGCACTTGTTGGCTGTCATGGCCTTCAGTCTAGATCATAGGGCACTTGTTGGCTGTCTTGTTTGTGGGGCTCCATCAATGAACCATTTAATTTAAATTATAAATAAAGTTTCGGAGTTTGAACCCAAGTTAGAATACAATAGATGCCACCCTCTATTCGGCGTCTAAGTATGCGCCACCCGGTGAGGACTGCCCCCTTCCCACTATTTACAATTTAACTCGATTTTTGTAAATTTAGCCAATGAATAGATAAAATGATACAATATTATTTCTACACTGAGCTTCACAGACACTATCACGGTGTATACATTAGGGATCTTTTCTTTAATTCATCGCTTGCCTAGCAAGAGAACGATAGGGTGGCTTTAATATACCAGTATTGTCCAGACATGTTTGTCCATCTTGACAAAAAAAATGCCAAAGCCATGTTTGTCATTAGCTAATTTTTTCACACATGATATCAATCCGCTTTTCTCAAAATCATCCAAATAACGAGTCAGTGGTAACTCACGGAATCGATGAAACACATAATCATTGAGTCACCGATTCTTTAAGTCACCGATTCATTGACTGATTGAGTCGCCGATTCATTGAGTCGCCTATTCATTGACTTACTGGGTTAGTGAATCAGTGAATGAGTCAGTGAATGAGTCACTGAAGCTATGAATCACTGAATAACAATTTCATGCTTTCAGTTTTGTATAGGAATGTCAACAACTCAATATTGCAAATAAATAATTAAATACTATAAAAAAATCGGCGTATCGATTATTCAATAAATAAAGGACTAAAAGTATTCTTATTAGTTTATGTCCAGCGACTGCGAATTTTAAGAACTTAACTTGATGTAGGTTAACTGACTAGCTATTTGCAAGTTGTTGTTCATACAAGTCAATGAATTGTTTGGATCAATACTGGGTGTCTGTAGATCCACCACTAGACACAATGAGTTCTTTGATTTGTCTGTTTCTATAAATACGTATCAATTGACTTCAATGCATACTTCTAAAAGTGCAATATCGGACAAACAAGTTCTAGTTAAAGGATGTGTCTACACTGCATTTAATAATAAAGCATTTGTTTTTGACAATATATCAATAATTATTCTTTTATTGCAAACATTTCGTTTAACGGTGCAACAAACATTTCGTTTAACGATGCAACAAACATTTCGTTTAACGATGCAACAAACATTTCGTTTAACGATGCAACAAACATTTCGTTTAACGATGCAACAAACATTTCGTTTAACGATGCAACAAACATTTCGTTTAACGATGCAACAAACATTTCGTTTAACGATGCAACAAATATTTCGTTTAACGATGCAACAAATATTTCAAATCCCTTTGGTTTTTTTTTTTTAAACTCCATTTAATGAAATGTTTGACTATGCTAATACACAGGTAAAAGGGGAGGAAAGTTTTGCATCCTTAAGTGATTCATGAAGCTTGTTACCCTTCAATGCATCGCTTTATTCGATATTTATTTCATAAACAAAGTTTCCTTTTCCATTACTAAATTAACATTCTTTTAAAATTTAACAAGTTTATTGAAAAACCAAATCAACTATTTGTGAGTATAAAATTATGTAAAAATTAATTTGTCACACATATACAAGCACAGCATTACAGATGACACACACTTGCACTCACACACTTACACACACACACATGTTGTTGACACCACATACACAAAGAAATACACATAGTTAAGCATACAATAATACTGACATACACATATACACACAAACTGATAGAAACACACAAAACTGACACACACACACTGACACACATACACGCACACGCAGACGAAAACATTGACACTTAAACGTGCACACACACACATATTTAAATAAACACTAAAACAAACATGCACCCAAAGACACAAATACATCTGCTAACACGTTAAGTGACACACAGACACATGGACACAAGCATACGCACTTTAACAAACACACATATTGACAGATATACACAGAAACACACTGACACACACACACACACACACTGACACAAAAACTCTGACACCACACTGAAACAAACATATTGAAACACACATACTGACACACACATACTGATACATACAAACACTGACACATACATACTGACACACACATAATGACACATACACACTGACACACACACATACTGACAAACACACTGACACACACACTGAAACAAACATACTGAAACACACATACTGACACACACATACTGACACATACATACTGACACATACACACTGACACAACACACTGAAACAAACATACTGAAACACACATACTGACACACACATACTGACACATACAAACACTGACACATAATACTGACACACACATACTGACACATACACACTGACACACACACTTACTGACACATACATACTGACACATACAAACACTGACACACATATACTGACACATACATACTGACACGTACACACTGACACACACACACATACTGACACATACACACTGACACATATAAACACTGACACACACATGCTGACACACACATACTGACACATACAAACACTGACACACACATACTGACACACACATACTGACACATTCACACTGACACACACACATACTGACACATACACACTGACACACATATATACTGACACATACATACTGACACATACAAACACTGACACAACACACTGACACACACATACTGACACATACATACTGACACATACAAACACTGACACAACACACATACTGACACATACAAACACTGACACATAATACTGACACACACATACTGACACATACACACTGACACTCATATACTGACACATACATACTGACACATACAAACACTGATTACAACACACTGACACACACATACTGACACACACACACTGATACACACATAATTGACACATACATACTGACACATACAAACACTGATTACACAAATACTGACACATACAAACACTGACACATACAAACACTGACACACACATACTGACACATACAAACACTGACCCACACACACTGACACACACATACTGACAAACACATACTGACACTGACACACACACTGACACACACACTGACACATACAAACACTGACACATAATACTGACACACACATACTGACACATACACACTGACACACATACTTACTGACACATACTTTTTGACACATATAAACACTGACACACACATACTGACACATACACACTGACTCACACATACTGACACATACATGACTGACACATACAAACACTGACACATAATACTGACACGCACATCCTGACACATACACACTGACACACATACATACTGACACATACATACTGACACATACAAACACTGACACACACATACTGACACACCCATACTGACACATACACACTGACACACATACTGACATATACATACTGACACATACAAACACTGACACATAATACTGACACAGGCACATCCTGACACATACACACTGACATACATACATACTGACACATACATACTGACACATACAAACACTGACACAACACAATGACACACACATACTGACACATACATACTGACACATACACACTGACACAACACACATACTGACACATACTTACTGACACATACAAACACTGACACAACACACTGACACACACATACTGACACACACACTGACACACACATACTGACACATACATACTGACACATACAAACACTGACACACACATACTGACACATACAAACACTGACACATACAAACACTGACACACACATACTGACACATACAAACACTAACCCCCACACACTGACACACACACATGCTGACAAACACATACTGACACTGACAAACACACACTGACACACACACACTGACACACAAACACACTTATACAACAACAAAACAAATAAGAACAACGTATTTGACCCCTAACCTATGTAGTTGCTACTCTCCTTAAATTCCGTGATGTTGATGCTGCAGGCGGGGGTAGGGATCTCAACAACGGGGTTGTAGCTGCCCTCACTTAGGACAGTCACAGTATACAGCCCCGATATACGACGGCACGTGTCGGGATGACGTAAGCACTCATGACAGGCGTTACTCTTGACCTGGGAGATGCTGACCTCGATCTGTGGACGATCAAGCGAACAATAAAGAAATATTTAATTATATTTAAAGATATGTGTGTATATATGTGTGTGTGTCTGTTTGTGTGTGCTTGTGTGTGTTTGGGTTGTGTGTTTTAGAGTTCTATGACATAAAATAAAAAAAAATACAGCTAACAGTTTAAACATAGTTTGGTAAATAATCCTTACATAATAAAACATCTCTAAGTTTAAAATGGCCATTTCTTATTTTATCAATGTATGATGTCAATTTATGATGTCAATGTATGATGTCATTGTATGATGTCAATGTATGATGTCAATGTATGATGTCAGTGATGCCAATGATGTCAATGTATGATGTCATTGTATGATGTCATTGTATGATGTCAATGTATGATGTTAATGTATAATGTCATTGTATGATGTCAATGTATGATGTCAATGATGTCAATGTATGATGTCAATGATGTCAATGTATGATGTCAATGTATGATGTCAATGTATGATGTCATTGTATGATGTCAATGTATGATGTTAATGTATGATATTAATGTATGATGTCAATGTATGATGTCAATGTATGATGTCAATGATGTCAATGTATGATGTCAATGATGTCAATGTATGATGTCAATGTATGATGTCATTGTATGATGTCAATGTGTGATGTCAGTGATGTCAATGTATGATGTGAATGTATGATGTGAATGTATGATGTCATTGTATGATGTCAATGTATGATGTCAATGATGTCAATGTATGATGTCAATGTATGATGTCAATGTATGATGTCATTGTATGATGTCAATGTATGATGTTAATGTATGATATTAATGTATGATGTCAATGTATGATGTCAATGTATGATGTCAATGATGTCAATGTATGATGTCAATGATGTCAATGTATGATGTCAATGTATGATGTCATTGTATGATGTCAATGCGTGATGTCAGTGATGTCAATGTATGATGTGAATGTATGATGTGAATGTATGATGTGAATGTATGATGTCAATGTATGATGTCAATGTATGATGTGATTGTATGATGTCAATGAGCGTGAATGTATGATGTGAATGTATGATGTGAATGTATGATGTGAATGTATGATGTGAATGTATGATGTGAATGTATGATGTCAATGTATGATGTCAATGTATGATGTCATTTAATATCCTATCCTTAAATTTTAAAGAGGTAAATTGAAAAACAGGAAA
Organism: Bulinus truncatus; assembly: GCA_021962125.1. Classification (NCBI taxonomy): domain Eukaryota; kingdom Metazoa; phylum Mollusca; class Gastropoda; family Planorbidae; genus Bulinus; species Bulinus truncatus. The sequence continues at coordinate 14,588,249 of JAGDYQ010000007.1, forward strand.
AACAAAAGGAGGAGAGAAAAAAGAGAAAAAGTGAGGGGGAGAGAGAGAGATTGAGTGACAGAATGTGTGAGTGAGAGATAGAGTACAGAAGGGGTGGGCTTACTGTTTGAGCCGTGTTCCACAGTATGCATGTTACAGTGTTATCTGTGTATTTAATGTGTGTGTGTTTTATTTTTGGTGTGTTTCAGTGTGCTTTTCATTAACATTAAGTTGTTAGCAATACTTTTTTTTGTTGTTGTTTGTCTTAGATAGTCAAATTTTGGTGCATATATGTGTGTTAGTCATGTAAGAGAGAATGTAAGGTGTGTGTTCTAGATTTGGAAAATAAAGAATACTATACATCCAAAATAAAGCCGCTTGCAGCAGAGAAATATTAGACAGGATAAAATAATTGTTAACCTTGGTGTCATTAAAGATACAAGAGTCGAAGTTTGAGATTTTGCGGGGGGGGTCCCTTTCTTGGAAGTCTGAGCCCCATCAGGGCCATTAGGGCCAGCCGTGTCTCTGCCTCTGTCTAGGTATGCTTTACACTTATTCCGATAAGCCTAGACCATAAAATGACCCCTTCTACAGAAGCAGTCAATTATGTTCATTTTTGATTGATTTGTTCTATATTGTTCTTTAATTCACTCAAGTATGTTGTTAACATTTGCTTAAAACATTGCTAACAATATCTCGACGATTCTTTGTCCTGCTATATTCATTTAGTTTCAGGATTCAGTTTTTTCTGTGTTATAAAGACAGACGAGACCTTGAGTGGATCATTTGTCTCAACTTAATCCTGCAATAAAAATACATTATTTATGTCACGTGACCAACAAAGTTGGTGGGTGTAAGGAGAAAACGAAACAAGAGACTTGACATGAAAATAATGACATTTAGGACATTAAGGACATATAGGACTTTCAGAGAGCAAGGAAAAAGAAATCCATCTCTCTCCCTTGATTTATTGTGTCTCAGGAATCCAGGTGCCATCATCAACACTTAGCCACACAAGGGCGACGATGCATCTGTAATGGCTCCAAGACCTTTGTTGAAATCAGGCGGATAAAAAGTACGTGACAACAGTCATATGTCTACACCGTAGCTTAAGTTTCTTTTTTTTTTGTAAAAAGAGAACTTTTAAAACATTAGATGTGGTGACAAATTTAATGAGGCGAATATTTACCACGTTGTGAATGATGTTGAACAAAATATTGGTGATTGATTCTTTTTATTTTTTTTTTTTACAGTAGCCTAGTACAATGGTCGGCAAAGTGCGGCTCCGGAGCCGCATATGGCTCCTTGGCTTCTTAAGTGGGGCTCTGGCATTTAGTTTTATTTAGTATACAACTTATTTAGTGTACTTACTTATTTAGTGTACTACTTATCTAGTGTAATAAAAGCAGATTTGGCTCCCAATTTTTTTGTCCCCGTTTTGTCTGTCTGTCTGTCTGTCTGTCCGTCATCACCCTAGATCTCAACAACCATAAGTCCTAGACCCATGATGTATTTATCATTTTGTAGGATCTTGGCATGCCATGTGTGCAGCAAAGTTCATTTCGCGATCTGACCTATGAGGGCCGTAAAGGGGGGCTTCTTTATAGAAGTACCGTTTTTTTTACTATATAAGCTATATTAACAATGGAGCGCCCTATATCTCAGCAACCATAAGTCCTAGACCCATAATGTATATATCATTTTGTAGGTCTTGGCCTGCCAAGTGTACATCAAAAGTTTATTTCGCAATCTGACCTCTCAGAGCCAAAATATAAGAGTTTCTTATATACCGTTTTTGCTTATATTTTAAATATAAATAATAAAAGCTAAGTCAAAGGGGCGTAATCATTATTTATTTTTGTAATAGTTATTCAACATGATTACTTCCATCTCTAAATTTATCAAAATTCATGCGCGTGGAGCAATATTTATGGCTGTAACCCGAAAAAAATACGGATTCCGTCCGGCGAAAATGCTCTAAAATGTCCTTTATCCGAATTCCGAAACGGAAAGACTTCAATTGCTTGTTTTTTTTTTAATTGTTGTAATGTTCATATTTGGCTCTTTGGCTGATATATTTGCCGACCACTGGCCTAGTAGAACGCACGAAAATGTCAGGAATGTCCATCTGCTATAGGGTCGGTCATTTATCCCGTGACTATATATATATCTTTCTTCATCTTTCTCTTCTCATCGAGAAATGTTTCTTTTTTTTTTCCATTTCATATCATTGCTTGTCACATCTCCCCCTCCCTCCCTCCCTCATCCACAAAAAGGCGTTACTAGTAAGTAAGAGAGAGCACATCAGTATTGTATTAACATTTAAGGAAAGTAAGCAAGGAGCTAAGGGCATAAAGTAAGAGAGAGCACATCACTAATTATCATAGTCAAGTTAATTTTCATTAATATTATTAAATTCATTCACTTTTTTTTAATTACCGATTTTATAAAATACAAAAGATATGAACAAATGAATAGCATTGTGTTCATAGACAGGAAGGTGTACACATTCTGAGTAAGCCTAGACAACAAATATGACACAGTACAAGCGACCCAGTGATAGCAATTAGTTTGTTTTTTGTTAAAAAGCAACGCTGGAGTCAGAGTTTGGTCCCTTTACAAGACAATTACAAATATATCATTTAAAAAGAAATTGCCCACAAACTTAGTACATCTAAAAGAGTTGACTAGATAGAGTTTAAAAAAAAGGGGCGCATTTGGTTCGATAATTTCATTTTGGGGGAAGGGGGGGGGGTAATCTTAGGGAATCAAAGGGACATAATCAGACTAAATAAAACAAAATTCAAATAGAGTCGCACAAAACAAAAATCGAAGATCCACAAACGGCTGTAACAGACGCCTTTGTCAGACCATTTTCAGAATGGAGTGTGCTTGCCTTTCTAATGTGATACTTGGGCACGTGGTTTGGTGATGGGTTGCACACAGCGAGCAATCGACTTTCTTCAAACTTTTAGTTTTTTTAAGCGAAAATTATATGTCGCTGCGTACTCTTACATAACCACCCCCCACCCCCAATTACTCCTTGAGGTACACGTACCACCTTTCGAGAGTCACTGACCTATATCTCAATTGACCTACCTGTTAGTGTTTCATTAACTTGACCTTTTTTTTCCCCTATAAAAACAATGTGAAAAAAAAATTGTCACTTCTAGAATGTTCTGGCAGACAGGCAATAACAGACGCAGGTTTTTTTTATAAAATAAGTCTACGGTTTCAAATTTATATAAAAAAAAACCCCTCTGTCTTGTGTCATTATTGCTGGCAACACCTATTGTTTATTATTTGTTGACATTATTACACCCGGTCGTTGTCATGCGATAGTCATCCATTTTGACGACCCGCTGTGGAATTTTACTCTTCATACAATTTTTTGGAATGACAAATGTTTTTTGTGACCTAACACAGGTTTCATAAGAATGACATATGTATCTTGTAGCCCACAGGAGGTTTCACTGTCACAGACAAATACTACAGTATTATGGAACACGAATGTTGAAATCTTATATCTCTTTTCATCTAGTTTTTTTTTCCTAAATTTTGTAAATATGCATACCCTTGTCTTTCTCCTTCCCGGTCATTGAAGGAGGACTGCCAATAAGGGTGCAACCCGAACACACGTCTTTCCCCAACTCCTGCGGTCCAATGGCTTACAAATGTATTATCATTTTTGGTATTTGTTTTATTTTATGTGAGGCACCCCAGTTATCAGTTTTCCCGGGGTGGGGGGGTGGGGGGGAGGGGGAGAGGCATATTTCACCGAGGGTCCCCATGATTGTGATCAACAGTAAACTACACTCTGATGGTCGTGTAGTAAAGCGCTCGACTTTCAATCTGAGGGTTTTGGGTTTGACTTCGGTAAGAAACAATGTATTTTTTTTTTTTTTTGAGGTCAATTTTTAACTTCCCCAAGTGCATTACACTATGGGCTATGGTTGGGATGAAAAAAGGACACATAAAAAAAAAAGTTCCATAGTGCTTTACAAGATCTATGGGTGGGGTGGGGATGGGGGTAAACATTTCATCATGAATGGGACTTTCTATCACAAATCATTTCCCTGATATAATAGCAAGAGGATGTAATGATTTTTTTTAAATAACCTAACTATATCATCAATAATCTACATAAAAAGATTAACATGAATATTGTTTTAAAACAAATAAAACCCACTCTTTTAATATTTTGACAAAGTTTACATGAAAGAGTCCATTATTGGAGACACACAAAACTCAAAGGACAGGACTTCTCAATATATTTTGTGTGACTCTGAACCCAGATTTGTCTGATATTGAATTACTTTTACAATTGCTTTATGAAATTTATCAAAATTCTAATGGTAGACTACTAATAACATACTTAATGCCCCCTCTGGTATATGACATTATATAATACTACTACCCCTGGTATATGACATATATCCATACTTACACTCCCTGGCGATATAAGTAGTCATACTTACCACCCCTTATGGATATTATATCACACTTGGCCAATTTCTGGTATTTCATTATATACACTGGGTACTTTGCCACCCTCTGGAGATAGATATTATTTTATATTATGCTACCCTAGTATAGCGGGTGTCAACATGAAAGCACAAAGGTTATGAATGACAAGTACCGGAATGACACTACTTAAGTCGTGGTGTCAGCACAGGATAGCTTCACAAACTTGTCGGGTCATTCCGGTGTACTTGTCATTCATAGCAGTATCGCTGTGCTCGTGTTGATGTGTGAGAAATTCCAATCCACCGTTACTCGGACAGAGACGAATGGTCAGGGGGAAAGTAATACCATATACTAGGGTAGCCAAGTATGAAATAATGTCATATACCAGGGGTGGCCAAGTATGATATAATGTCATATACCAGGGGTGGCCAAGTGTGATATAATGTCACATACCAGGGGTGGCCAAGTATGATATAATGTCATATACCAGGGGTGGCTAAGTATGATATAATGTCATATACCAGGGGTGGCTAAGTATGATATAATGTCATATACCAGGGGTGGCTAAGTATGATATAATGTCTACCATTAAATTTTGATAAATTTCATACTTTGGTAAAAGTAATTCAATATCAGACAAATCTGGTTCATTAAGAGTCGCACAAAAATTATTGAAGACCTGAATCTTCTTTGAGTTTTGTGTGTCTCCAATAATGGATTTTCTTTCTATAACGTCAAAATACTTTTAAAAAGAGTAGGTTTTATTTATTTTAAAACAATATTCATGTTAATCTTTTTTATGTATTAGATTATTTATACATCTCAGTTAGGTTATTTAAAAAAAAATCATTAACATCCTCTTGCTATTATATCTCAGGGAATGATTTGTGATGTCCCATTCATGATGAAATGTTTACCCCCATCCCCACCCCACCCATAGATCTTATAAAACACTATGGAACTTTTTTTTATGTGTCCTTTTTTCATCCCAACCATAGCCAATAGTGTAATGACACTTGGGGAAGTTAAAAATTGACCTCAAAAAAAAAAAAAAAATACATTGTTTCTTACCGAAGATCAAACCCAAAACCCTCAGATTGAAAGTCGAGCGCTTTACTACACGACCATCAGAGTGTAGTTTACTGTTGATCACAATCATGGGAACCTCGGTGAAATATGCTCTCCCCCCCCTCCCCCCCCCCACCCCCCCACCCCGGTAAAACTGATAACTGGGGTGCCTCACATAAAATAAAACAAATACCAAAAATGATAATACATTTCGTAAGCCATGTGGCCCGCAGGAGTTGGGGAAAGACGTGTGTTCGGGTTGCACCCTTATTGGCGGTCCTGCTTCAATGACCGGGAAGGAGAAAGACAAGGGTATGCATATTTACAAAATTTAGGAAAAAAAAACTAGATGAAAAGAGATATAAGATTTCAACATTCGTGTTCCATAATACTGTAGTATTTGTCTGTGACAGTGAAACCTCCTGTGGGCTACAAGATACATATGTCATTCTTATGAAACCTGTGTTAGGTCACAAAAAACATTTGTCATTCCAAAAAATTGTATGAAGAGTAAAATTCCACAGCGGGTCGTCAAAATGGATGACTATCGCATGACAACGACCGGGTGTAATAATGTCAACAAATAATAAACAATAGGTGTTGCCAGCAATAATGACACAAGACAGAGGGGTTTTTTTTTATATAAATTTGAAACCGTAGACTTATTTTATAAAAAAAAAAAACCTGCGTCTGTTATTGCCTGTCTGCCAGAACATTCTAGAAGTGACAATTTTTTTTTCACATTGTTTTTATAGGGGAAAAAAAAGCTCAAGTTAATGAAACACTAACAGGTAGGTCAATTGAGATATAGGTCAGTGACTCTCGAAAGGTGGTACGTGTACCTCAAGGAGTAATTGGGGGTGGGGGGTGGTTATGTAAGAGTACGCAGCGACATATAATTTTCGCTTAAAAAAACTAAAAGTTTGAAGAAAGTCGATTGCTCGCTGTGTGCAACCCATCACCAAACCACGTGCCCAAGTATCACATTAGAAAGGCAAGCACACTCCATTCTGAAAATGGTCTGACAAAGGCGTCTGTTACAGCCGTTTGTGGATCTTCGATTTTTGTTTTGTGCGACTCTATTTGAATTTTGTTTTATTTAGTCTGATTATGTCCCTTTGATTCCCTAAGATTACCCCCCCCCCTTCCCCCAAAATGAAATTATCGAACCAAATGCGCCCCTTTTTTTTAAACTCTATCTAGTCAACTCTTTTTAATGTACTAAGTTTGTGGGCTAATTTCTTTTTAAATGATATATTTGTAATTGTCTTGTAAAGGGACCAAACTCTGACTCCAGCGTTGCTTTTTAACAAAAAACAAACTAATTGCTATCACTGGGTCGCTTGTACTGTGTCATATTTGTTGTCTAGGCTTACTCAGAATGTGTACACCTTCCTGTCTATGAACACAATGCTATTCATTTGTTCATATCTTTTGTATTTTATAAAATCGGTAATTAAAAAAAAGTGAATGAATTTAATAATATTAATGAAAATTAACTTGACTATGATAATTAGTGATGTGCTCTCTCTTACTTTATGCCCTTAGCTCCTTGCTTACTTTCCTTAAATGTTAATACAATACTGATGTGCTCTCTCTTACTTACTAGTAACGCCTTTTTGTGGATGAGGGAGGGAGGGAGGGGGAGATGTGACAAGCAATGATATGAAATGGAAAAAAAAAAGAAACATTTCTCGATGAGAAGAGAAAGATGAAGAAATATATATATATAGTCACGGGATAAATGACCGACCCCTATAGTGGCTGGACATTCCTGACATTTTCGTGCGTTCTACTAGGCCAGTGGTCGGCAAATATATCAGCCAAAGAGCCAAATATGAACATTACAACAATTAAAAAACAAGCAATTTAAGTCTTTTCCGTTTCGGAATTCGGACAAAGGACATTTTAGAGCATTTTCGCCGGACGAAATCCGTATTTTTTTTCCGGGTTACAGCCATAAATATTGCTCCACGCGCATGAATTTTGATAAATTTAGAGATGGAAGTAATCATGTTGAATAACTATTACAAAAATAAATAATGATTACGCCCCTTTGATTAGCTTTTATTATTTATATTTAAAATATAAGCAAAAACGGTATATAAGAAACTCTTATATTTTGGCTCTGAGAGGTCAGATTGCGAAATAAACTTTTGATGTACACTTGGCAGGCCAAGACCTACAAAATGATATATACATTATGGGTCTAGGACTTATGGTTGCTGAGATATAGGGCGCTCCATTGTTAATATAGCTTATATAGTAAAAAAAACGGTACTTTATAAGCCCCCTTTTACGGCCCTCATAGGTCAGATCGCGAAATGAACTTTTGCTGCACACATGGCATGCCAAGACCTACAAAATGATAAATACATCATGGGTCTAGGACTTATGGTTGTTGAGATCTAGGGTGATGACGGACAGACAGACAGACAGACAGACAAAACGGGGACAAAAAAATTGGGAGCCAAATCTGCTTTTATTACACTAGATAAGTAGTACACTAAATAAGTAAGTACACTAAATAAGTTGTATACTAAATAAAACTAAATGCCAGAGCCGCACTTAAGAAGCCAAGGAGCCACATGCGGCTCCGGAGCCGCACTTTGCCGACCACTGTACTAGGCTACTGTAAAAAAAAAAATAAAAAGAATCAATCACCAATATTTTGTTCAACATCATTCACAACGTGGTAAATATTCGCCTCATTAAATTGTCACCACATCTAATGTTTTAAAAAGTTCTCTTTTTACAAGAAAAAAAGAAACTTAAGCTACGGTGTAGACATATGACTGTTGTCACGTACTTTTTATCCGCCTGATTTCAACAAAGGTCTTGGAGCCATTACAGATGCATCGTCGCCCTTGTGTGGTAAGTGTCTGGTGATGGCACCTGGATTCCTGAGACACAATAAATCAAGGAGAGAGATGGATTTCTTTTTTCCTTGCTCTCTGAAAGTCCTATATGTCCTAAATGTCCTAAATGTCATTATTTTCATGTCAAGTCTCTTGTTTCGTTTTCTCCTTACACCCACCAACTTTGTTGGTCACGTGACATAAATAATGTATTTTTATTGCAGGATTAAGTTGAGACAAATGATCCACTCAAGGTCTCGTCTGTCTTTATAACACAGAAAAACTGAATCCTGAAACTAAATGAATATAGCAGGACAAAGAATCGTCGTGATATTGTTAGCAATGTTTTAAGCAAATGTTAACAACATACTTGAGTGAATTAAAGAACAATATAGAACAAATCAATCAAAAATGAACATAATTGACTGCTTCTGTAGAAGGGTCATTTTATGGTCTAGGCTTATCGGAATAAGTGTAAAGCATACCTAGACAGAGGCAGAGACACGGCTGGCCCTAATGGCCCTGATGGGGCTCAGACTTCCAAGAAGGGACCCCCCCCCGCAAAATCTCAAACTTCGACTCTTGTATCTTTAATGACACCAAGGTTAACAATTATTTTATCCTGTCTAATATTTTCTCTGCTGCAAGCGGCTTTATTTTGGATGTATAGTATTCTTATTTTCAAATCTAGAACACACACCCACATTCTCTCTTACATGACTAACACACATATATGCACCAAAATTTGACTATCTAAGACAAACAACAACAAAAAAAAGTATTGCTAACAACTTAATGTTAATGAAAAGCACACTGAAACACACCAAAAATAAAACACACACACATTAAATACACAGATAACACTGTAACATGCATACTGTGGAACACGGCTCAAACAGTAAGCCCACCCCTTCTGTACTCTATCTCTCACTCACACATTCTGTCACTCAATCTCTCTCTCTCCCCCTCACTTTTTCTCTTTTTTCTCTCCTCCTTTTGTTTTTCCTGTTTTTCAATTTACCTCTTTAAAATTTAAGGATAGGATATTAAATGACATCATACATTGACATCATACATTGACATCATACATTCACATCATACATTCACATCATACATTCACATCATACATTCACATCATACATTCACATCATACATTCACATCATTGACATCATACAATGACATCATACATTGACATCATACATTGACATCATACATTCACATCATACATTCACATCATACATTCACATCATACATTGACATCACTGACATCACACATTGACATCATACAATGACATCATACATTGACATCATACATTGACATCATTGACATCATACATTGACATCATTGACATCATACATTGACATCATACATTGACATCATACATTAATATCATACATTAACATCATACATTGACATCATACAATGACATCATACATTGACATCATACATTGACATCATACATTGACATCATTGACATCATACATTGACATCATACAATGACATCATACATTCACATCATACATTCACATCATACATTGACATCACTGACATCACACATTGACATCATACAATGACATCATACATTGACATCATACATTGACATCATTGACATCATACATTGACATCATTGACATCATACATTGACATCATACATTGACATCATACATTAATATCATACATTAACATCATACATTGACATCATACAATGACATCATACATTGACATCATACATTGACATCATACATTGACATCATTGACATCATACATTGACATCATTGACATCATACATTGACATCATACAATGACATTATACATTAACATCATACATTGACATCATACAATGACATCATACAATGACATCATACATTGACATCATTGGCATCACTGACATCATACATTCATACATTGACATCATACAATGACATCATACATTGACATCATAAATTGACATCATACATTGATAAAATAAGAAATGGCCATTTTAAACTTAGAGATGTTTTATTATGTAAGTGGATTATTTACCAAACTATGTTTAAACTGTTAGCTGTATTTTTTTTTATTTTATGTCATAGAACTCTAAAACACACAACCCAAACACACACAAGCACACACAAACAGACACACACACATATATACACACATATCTTTAAATATAATTAAATATTTCTTTATTGTTCGCTTGATCGTCCACAGATCGAGGTCAGCATCTCCCAGGTCAAGAGTAACGCCCATCATGAGTGCTTACGTCATCCCGACACGTGCCGTCGTATATCGGGGCTGTATACTGTGACTGTCCTAAGTGAGGGCAGCTACAACCCCGTTGTTGAGATCCCTACCCCCGCCTGCAGCATCAACATCACGGAATTTAAGGAGAGTAGCAACTACATAGGTTAGGGGTCAAATACGTTGTTCTTATTTGTTTTGTTGTTGTATAAGTGTGTTTGTGTGTCAGTGTGTGTGTGTCAGTGTGTGTTTGTCAGTGTCAGTATGTGTTTGTCAGCATGTGTGTGTGTCAGTGTGTGGGGGTTAGTGTTTGTATGTGTCAGTATGTGTGTGTCAGTGTTTGTATGTGTCAGTGTTTGTATGTGTCAGTATGTGTGTGTCAGTGTTTGTATGTGTCAGTATGTATGTGTCAGTATGTGTGTGTCAGTGTGTGTGTCAGTATGTGTGTGTCAGTGTGTTGTGTCAGTGTTTGTATGTGTCAGTAAGTATGTGTCAGTATGTGTGTTGTGTCAGTGTGTATGTGTCAGTATGTATGTGTCAGTATGTGTGTGTCATTGTGTTGTGTCAGTGTTTGTATGTGTCAGTATGTATGTGTCAGTATGTATGTATGTCAGTGTGTATGTGTCAGGATGTGCGTGTCAGTATTATGTGTCAGTGTTTGTATGTGTCAGTATGTATATGTCAGTATGTGTGTCAGTGTGTATGTGTCAGTATGGGTGTGTCAGTATGTGTGTGTCAGTGTTTGTATGTGTCAGTATGTATGTGTCAGTATGTATGTGTGTCAGTGTGTATGTGTCAGGATGTGCGTGTCAGTATTATGTGTCAGTGTTTGTATGTGTCAGTATGTATGTGTCAGTATGTGTGAGTCAGTGTGTATGTGTCAGTATGTGTGTGTCAGTGTTTATATGTGTCAAAAAGTATGTGTCAGTAAGTGTGTGTGTCAGTGTGTATGTGTCAGTATGTGTGTGTCAGTATTATGTGTCAGTGTTTGTATGTGTCAGTGTGTGTGTGTCAGTGTGTGTGTCAGTGTCAGTATGTGTTTGTCAGTATGTGTGTGTCAGTGTGTGTGGGTCAGTGTTTGTATGTGTCAGTATGTGTGTGTCAGTGTTTGTATGTGTCAGTGTTTGTATGTGTCAGTATTTGTGTGTCAGTGTTTGTATGTGTCAGTATGTATGTGTCAGTATGTGTGTATCAGTGTGTGTGTGTCAGTATGTGTGTGTCAGTGTGTTGTGTCAGTGTTTGTATGTGTCAGTATGTATGTGTCAGTATATGAGTGTCAGTGTGTATGTGTCAGTATGTGTGTGTCAGTATTATGTGTCAGTGTTTGTATGTGTCAGTATGTGTGTTGTGTCAGTGTTTGTATGTGTCAGTATGTATGTGTCAGTATGTGTGTGTCAGTGTGTTGTGTCAGTGTTTGTATGTGTCAGTATGTATGTGTCAGTATATATGTGTGTCAGTGTGTATGTGTCAGTATGTGTGTGTGTCAGTGTGAATGTGTCAGTATGTGTGTGTCAGTATGTGTGTGTCAGTGTTTGTATGTGTCAGTATGTGTGTGTCAGCATGTGTGTGTCAGTGTTTATATGTGTCAGTGTGTATGTGTCAGTATGTGTGTGTGTGTCAGTGTGTACGTGTCAGTATGTATGTGTCAGTATATGTGTGTCAGTGTTTGTATGTGTCAGTATGTATGTGTCAGTAAGTGTGTGTGTCAGTGTGTATGTGTCAGTATGTGTGTGTCAGTATTATGTGTCAGTGTTTGTATGTGTCAGTATGTGTGTGTCAGTATGTGTGTTTCAGTATGTTTGTTTCAGTGTGTTGTGTCAGTGTGTATGTGTCAGTATGTATGTGTCAGTATGTGTGTGTCAGTATGTGTGTTTCAGTATGTTTGTTTCAGTGTGTGTGTCAGTGTGTTTGTCAGTATGTGTGTGTGTCAGTGTGTATGTGTCATTATGTGTGTGTCAGTATGTATGTGTCAGTGTTTGTATGTATCAGTATGTGTGTGTCAGTATGTGTGTTTCAATATGTTTGTTTCAGTGTGGTGTCAGAGTTTTTGTGTCAGTGTGTGTGTGTGTGTGTCAGTGTGTTTCTGTGTATATCTGTCAATATGTGTGTTTGTTAAAGTGCGTATGCTTGTGTCCATGTGTCTGTGTGTCACTTAACGTGTTAGCAGATGTATTTGTGTCTTTGGGTGCATGTTTGTTTTAGTGTTTATTTAAATATGTGTGTGTGTGCACGTTTAAGTGTCAATGTTTTCGTCTGCGTGTGCGTGTATGTGTGTCAGTGTGTGTGTGTCAGTTTTGTGTGTTTCTATCAGTTTGTGTGTATATGTGTATGTCAGTATTATTGTATGCTTAACTATGTGTATTTCTTTGTGTATGTGGTGTCAACAACATGTGTGTGTGTGTAAGTGTGTGAGTGCAAGTGTGTGTCATCTGTAATGCTGTGCTTGTATATGTGTGACAAATTAATTTTTACATAATTTTATACTCACAAATAGTTGATTTGGTTTTTCAATAAACTTGTTAAATTTTAAAAGAATGTTAATTTAGTAATGGAAAAGGAAACTTTGTTTATGAAATAAATATCGAATAAAGCGATGCATTGAAGGGTAACAAGCTTCATGAATCACTTAAGGATGCAAAACTTTCCTCCCCTTTTACCTGTGTATTAGCATAGTCAAACATTTCATTAAATGGAGTTTAAAAAAAAAAAACCAAAGGGATTTGAAATATTTGTTGCATCGTTAAACGAAATATTTGTTGCATCGTTAAACGAAATGTTTGTTGCATCGTTAAACGAAATGTTTGTTGCATCGTTAAACGAAATGTTTGTTGCATCGTTAAACGAAATGTTTGTTGCATCGTTAAACGAAATGTTTGTTGCATCGTTAAACGAAATGTTTGTTGCATCGTTAAACGAAATGTTTGTTGCACCGTTAAACGAAATGTTTGCAATAAAAGAATAATTATTGATATATTGTCAAAAACAAATGCTTTATTATTAAATGCAGTGTAGACACATCCTTTAACTAGAACTTGTTTGTCCGATATTGCACTTTTAGAAGTATGCATTGAAGTCAATTGATACGTATTTATAGAAACAGACAAATCAAAGAACTCATTGTGTCTAGTGGTGGATCTACAGACACCCAGTATTGATCCAAACAATTCATTGACTTGTATGAACAACAACTTGCAAATAGCTAGTCAGTTAACCTACATCAAGTTAAGTTCTTAAAATTCGCAGTCGCTGGACATAAACTAATAAGAATACTTTTAGTCCTTTATTTATTGAATAATCGATACGCCGATTTTTTTATAGTATTTAATTATTTATTTGCAATATTGAGTTGTTGACATTCCTATACAAAACTGAAAGCATGAAATTGTTATTCAGTGATTCATAGCTTCAGTGACTCATTCACTGACTCATTCACTGATTCACTAACCCAGTAAGTCAATGAATAGGCGACTCAATGAATCGGCGACTCAATCAGTCAATGAATCGGTGACTTAAAGAATCGGTGACTCAATGATTATGTGTTTCATCGATTCCGTGAGTTACCACTGACTCGTTATTTGGATGATTTTGAGAAAAGCGGATTGATATCATGTGTGAAAAATTAGCTAATGACAAACATGGCTTTGGCATTTTTTTTTTGTCAAGATGGACAAACATGTCTGGACAATACTGGTATATTAAAGCCACCCTATCGTTCTCTTGCTAGGCAAGCGATGAATTAAAGAAAAGATCCCTATGTATACACCGTGATAGTGTCTGTGAAGCTCGTGTAGAAATAATATTGTATCATTTTATCTATTCATTGGCTAAATTTACAAAAATCGAGTTAAATTGTAAATAGTGGGAAGGGGGCAGTCCTCACCGGGTGGCGCATACTTAGACGCCGAATGGGGGTGGCATCTATTGTATTCTAACTTGGGTTCAAACTCCGAAACTTTATTTATAATTTAAATTAAATGGTTCATTGATGGAGCCCCACAAACAAGACAGCCAACAAGTGCCCTATGATCTAGACTGAAGGCCATGACAGCCAACAAGTGCCCTATGATCTAGACTGAAGGCCATGACAGCCAACAAGTGCCCTATGATCTAGACTGAAGGCCATGACAGCCAACAAGTGCCCTATAATCTAGACTAAAGGCCATGACAGCCAACAAGTGCCCTATGATCTAGACTGAAGGCCATGACAGCCAATAAGTGCCCTATGATCTGGACTGAAGGCCACGACAGCCAACAAGTGCCCTATGATCTAGACTGAAGGCCATGACAGCCAACAAGTGCCCTATGATCTAGACTGAAGGCCATGACAGCCAACAAGTGCCCTATGATCTAGACTGAAGGCAACGACAGCCAACAAAAACCCTGTGATCTGGACTGAAGGCCATGACAGCCAACAAGTGCCCTGGGATAGTTTTGATTTAATACCACAGAGCTTGTTAATCAACGTCATTATTTAGCCTATACATGTATAGTGTATACTATTTCATTATAAGCACATAACTCAAAAAGTTATAATTTAAAAATAAAACTGGAACTATTCGGAATCAGCTTGAAAAACTAATTAAGAAAAAAAAAGTTTGTATCTCCTATAATATAAAAAGAATCATCGTTTTGTACTTATGTAATGTTCAAGTCCATTCTCTATATACCGCTCATAAATTTCACTACCATGTTTAAAACATGAAATTATATATTTCTTTTTTTTTTTGCTACACACTAGTATTGTTATACTTTCTGAAAATCTAAGTGAAAACCTAGTGAAAACGACACAAAACAACTTCTATGAGTCTTCAAAATTTAAAATAATTTTTCTCCATTTTTAGAGCATTTTCGAAAAAAAATGCTCTATTATCCCCGTTTTGTCTGTCTGTCTGTCTGTCCGTCATCACCCTAGATCTCAACAACCATAAGTCCTAGACCCATGATGCATATATCATTTTGTAGGTCTTATTAAGAAACTCATCAAATGAAATAGTAAGCTTGTGTTCTGAGTTTAATTGAAAGTATCAGAGCTATGCAACAATTGACGGAGTTTTAGGACGATTAAATGACTACAATTTCGAATGTTTTCAATTATGAGTCCTATTTCAGTAACCACAAACCACTTGTAGTTAGATTTAAGAGACAATATTTTTTTTTCAAATATAAAGAAACGTCTTTATAATATTTTTTTACAGATATATACATTACACAATTGAATTTATAAACATTTCCAAAATTTACAAATATTTACTGAAAGCTAACAAACGTACTGATACATAACAAGAAAATGCGCTAACACGTCCTGTGTCCAGAATGGAACAGGCTTAATTGCTTGTTTTTTAATATGCCCGTTTTTCCCTTGTACTCGTCAACTACTCTTAATTAAATATACTCAGGACATTGAATTACATACGTCTGAAAATCATGTGTTCAGCTACTTTATCAAATGCTTTTATAATAACTTTATTACCACTATTTATCCATAGTGAACTCATATAGTGGGGGGCAGGGTTGTTAGTATCTAAGTATCGGTATCGGCCAATACAGTATCGGCGATACATTTTTAGTATTGGTTGCTGTATTGCCGATCCTTTTTGTATCAAGTATTGATTTGTGTATCGCCGATACATTTTAAACGAAAAATTTTCGATACTCGATACCAATACTTTTCTATCGGTATTTTAAGAATGTATTGTAACAAACTCAAACAAAAAAAAATTACCAATGTATCTTCAAATATTCAAAATGAAAAAAGAAATTATAATTCATAAACTCAATAGAATAAACTCACTATTTGTATGTTTATCAGTTTTGAATAAAAATCAAAATATCACAATTGTACTGTTCATACAATTTAGAATTTTTTTTGCTTAAAAACAATAGCGATTTTAATACCTTGTTTTAAAAGTAATCTCCATAAATTCAATCACTGCTTGTGACCATAGCCATCAACCCTACCAATACTAACACCACCCACCTCCCCACAAATACAACCACGGTCGGCGAGTTGAAGGAAAAAATAAATTTTTATTTTCTTTTGAAGTTTTTGCTTTACGCGCCGATATCTATAAATGTTATTCTTATTTTCTTTCATTCATTTACTTTCTCAATGAAAGACAGAAAGAAAACTGTATTTCCTTTTTGATCGACCTGTCAGTTATATACAAACTTTAAAAACTTGCACTCTTTATATTTTAAATAATAATATTTTTTTTTGTTTTCAAAAATATCGATATTGTATCGGTTTCGATTTCGGCAATACATTTTTACTTGAGTATTTGTATTGGTATCGGCGATACTATTTTCATGAAGTATTGGTATCGGTATTGACGATACAATTTAAGAGTATCGTTAACAACCCTGGTGGGGGGGGGGGGATAGACAACCGCGGCCGCCCACATTTGTTATTGTTCAAGAAAAGACAGATCCGCCCATTTTCTTAAATTTAAAAATATGAAATAAAAGATGAATGGTAACGGATTTCCTGACTACGAAACAAACTATTTAACGTATAAACAGCCCCTTTCCCTCTCTTTTTGATGAATCATCCTGTTTCTTGATGACAAATACAAGCAAATGTTAACTGCACAAAGAACTTGGAGAGAATCTGATCCCCACCTACCCAGCAAGCAGAAATCTTTGACCTTTGATTTTATAAGATAGAGTGTCATAAACCTGTATGCTTTATCTTGCAGGTAGTTAGAAAATACAAATAACAAATTTAGAAAGATAAGCATTGTTTCGTTTGAAATTTTGGGCTTTTAAAATTAATTTTTGTGAGAATTTCCTTTGTTTCTTTTTGTAAAATTATTTTTGGAACTTCAGCTCGTGAAGATTTATTTCCTTCTCCATCTTAGTGTTTCATTCATAGTTTCATTCATTTAAAATAGTGCTCACTGCTTGGATAATTTTAACTTGATTACACATATTTTGATAGCTTGATTACATATATCATTACATTAATAGAACTTAAGTTAAAACGACTTAATATTCTTAAAACAAAAAGGGAAACGTTTTCACTTGGCACCATTTGATTACAAATGCGTCAAGGTCCAAGATGGTGGCTTGTGACGTCATTTTTGTTATCACATTACCAGTGGTTCTCGAACTTCTGCGACCCACTAAGAAGCCTGTTCGGTTTTCGCGTCCCACATGCACAGAAAAGAAGGTCTAAAGGAAGAAAAATTATAACTAATCGGATGATCGAGCGCTGTAGGTAGGGCGCTTGAATGTCGACCTGAAGGTTCCGTCTTCAAACCTGGGTAAGAAAAAAAAAATTGCAGCAGAACAAAAAAAAATAAGATAAAATGTTGAAAGTGACGAGGCCAGCAAGGCTTGTAGCACGGACATGTTCGCTATACCCCTCCGCCATACGGTGGCTACTGTTTTACATCGTGCAGGTGTGCTACTAAGTTTTCCTGTTGTTTGTGTGAGTGTGTGTTTGAGTGAATATATATATATATATATATATATACATTTGATTGTCTAGGCCCATATGTGTGTTTATGTGTGTTAGTATAAGCAATATTAAAGTGGCAATATGCTAATAAAGACGACAGCTCTTTATTCCGCTGGCTTCTCTATTCCGTCTTTTGTTTGACTGCTTTATTTAAACACAGTTCCATAATGGAGGCTAACTAATGGTTACAACTTTAACGCTAACACTTTCTTTAAAAGTCAAAAGTCGTAAAAAAAAATAAAGCTCTGGAAAGATTATTTCGAAATTTATCGTCTGCTTTTTTTGTCAGGCGGGAACAATTACCTTCGGTAGACTTTACAGACTTTCTTATTCTCTCTCGTCAACTGATCAAATAATACGGGGAGATAATCGACTGGTTTGTTGTTAGACTACGGTGTACACGTTGAACTGTGAGCTAGCAGCTTTTGACATGTTTATGTGACATATCACCGCCCTTTAGATTATGACGACAGGAAGTTTTTGGAGTTATGAATTATTTCTTAAAACACCGTAAAGCGTTACGCTTGTCTACATGGTAACAACCATAGATATGGGGTTGTCGTTACTTACATGGTGATTTGACAATGGGTGGTGATTAGGGAGCGACCGATAATCGGATCGGTATCGGACCGATATTGGCACTATCGGTTAATATCGGATCGCCCGATTTTTGTAGGGAGAGACCGATAATCGAACCGATCTTGGCACTATTGGTTAACTATCGGACCGGCCGTTTTTTGACTGCCGATACATTGTTTTTTTTTTTCACAAATCTAGTAACTCTAAATTGGTTTTGGTTTACAGAGTTAAAGTTTACTTACAGACTTCCAGTTAACTGTTCACCTGAGTGAGGTGATTTACTGATATAATGAAGTGTTTTTAATTTTTCAAACTTTTTAAAAATCTGCTACAATTTAATTCAATAAAAATTACGAAGATTAAAGAAGAAAATTATTTTAATTTCATCACAACTTTCACAAGTTAGTGAAGTTACAATGAACAATTAATACATTTTTACTTTTTTAGTTTGACATTAATTATTTACAACTTTATCTTACTTTTCTGTTTGTGTACAAGTAAAAAGTAATAACAACAAATTGTTTGTTATAAGTTTAATTTTAAACAATAAACATGCAGATTTCCGAGATTATGCAGGCATGGTTTGAGTGTCTGACTTCGGTCTTCCAGTCTGTCTTTTCAAAATCTTTTGTTCTTCTAATCTTCTCCATCTGCAAGACACCCTTTCATTAATAACAAAATATCGGAATCGGTATCGGCAAAAATGCTGGAGAAAAATATCGGATTATCGGTAAAAAGGCTCCCTAGTGGTGATAAGCTTTTTTTTTTTTTCGTATATTTTTTTAACATTTGTTGGATTTTTATAATCGAAATTCATGATTTATTAAACGTTTATCTTTGGAGTACGTATTGAGTTTTTTTATATATTAGCTGTTATGCACACATTGTGACATTATAGCTTAAACATAACAAGAGGCATCAAAGTGTAGCTAATGCTTAAACAAAATCACAAAAAGGGACCATTAAGACATCGAATTTGATATTATAGATTTTTAGAAGGGGGGGGGGGGATGGGAAGTGGAAACCCGTGACGGTACTCTAGTTTTCCCCATCTATGAAAAGAATTATGCTTGAATATTATACAATTAAAAATTACTATACTTTTAACAATAACAGACTTGAAAAATCTGTTTGTAGGCCAATATAGTATTTTACATGCCGTCATTAGACTCAATGAATTCTAAATAAAGTGTTTTTATACCGTACTTTTTTTTCTTGCACCGGTATCTCTGAATGCAGCGCTGAAAACGAAAAGGGATAAAGGCATCATTAACAGCTACTGGAGTCTGGGAGAGCCAGGCCAGTATGACGGGGCAGGAACAACATTTACCTATGACCGTCGGTCGCCTACTTGCAAGGGGGTCTGCATCCATGCTGATGGACCAACCAGTGAAATTCTTGTGGTTCAGGTGAGTCTGGTCTAATCACGTGATGTGTGTGCCATGTCACTGAACTTTCATGAATATTAAATACACACACACATACACACACACATATATACACGACATTATTCTATTTCTGCGTTGAATAATATACCTAATGGCCATTGGCGGACTGGGTCTGAAGATATTGGTTGTCAGCATTGCCACAGGCGCTGTGAATTAATTACAGTAACCAATGAAAAGAGTTGTACGAGCTCACAAAGTTTTCTGTTCAAGCCGTCGGGAAAGTCGGTTTAACGGTCAGTCCGACACTGCTAATGGCTCACATAGAAATTATGCCCCTTATGATGAACAATGTACCTGATAATTCACCTCCCCTCTCCAGCCCAGAAGTAAATTGACCTCTGTCACTTCCTTTGACCTTTTCAGCTTCTGTACTATGACAAAAACCCAGGTATAGCCTACACGTTCACTTTGCCGAATAGTGTTCCCTTCACACCTTTCAATGGACCGGTCGTAAAACCGGCTACAGGTGGACTGAATGAACCTAGTGCATTGACCAGGCTGAACTCCAGCTCATTCTTATACCATCGAAAACATCCGCCTAGACAACAGTACGCAAACCTGACGGATGAGGGCAGAGCCGATCATGCATTTGAAGGAGAGTATTATGCAGGACATCACGTGAGTAAATCGTTGTTTATATATGTATGTACGTATGTGTGTCTCTCTGAATACGTATCCATTAATTTGACTGTGTGTATGTGTGAGTTTACCTCAGAGCGAAATGATCCACCTGTGAAACTGATCAATCAATACATCTGGCGAGAACTAAGACGTAAACCCTTTTATCTCTACCAGCTTTGGTTTAACTTTTGAACATTTGCTACAATACTTTTTTTTTTTAATAATGTAAATGGACCTAAAATTTGGTGTTTTCTCGGCGACGCCTTTGGCTTCTCTTTCATTGATGCCATCTTGTCAGGGATTTCCTAGGTGACCAAACGACATTTTCGGCCCAAAGCTAACCGTGATGTAAATCTGGTCAATGTGCCACTAAAGTGCCACAGTACTTTTTTGACAAGAGATAGCAGGACAATTTCAAAGTGACACAATTTATGCAAATTGAAATGATTTGCTCTTGCTCTTTTTACACGTGCTAATAACTTATGTTTATATACGTAGTATTTATAATATGGCGATGTTATTGACATCATGTTTAAGGCTAAGAAGGTGTGAGGCTTTTTAAAAATAACCATTAACCGATGACATAGATAATAAGATCGCTGGGCCACCCAGAATAAAATCATAAGTGTTGTGACTTCCAATAATAAAATCATAAGGATGGTGGGTCTCCCAGAATAAAATCATAAGAATGGTGGGTGTCCCAGAATAAAAAACATAAGAATGGTGGGTCTCCCAGAATAAAATCATAAGAATGGTGGGACTCCCAGAATAAAATCATAAGAATGTTGGGTCTCCCAGAGTAAAACCATAAGAATGGTGGGTCTCCCAGAGTAAAACCATAAGAATGGTGGGTCTCCCAGAATAAAATCATAAGAATGGTGGGTCTCCCAGAATAAAACCATAAGAATGGTGGGTCTCCCAGAATAAAATCATAAGAATGGTGGGTCTCCCAGAATAAAATCATAAGAATGGTGGGTCTCCCAGAATAAAATCATAAGAATGGTGGGTCTCCCAGAATAAAATCATAAGAATGGTAGGTCTCCCAGAGTAAAACCAAAAGAATGTTGGGTCTCCCAGAATAGAGTTGCTAGTTGGTTGAATGTCATTCTAAAAATGCACAATCAAAATGTCTCTTTATTTTCTGTATGTGTTTTAAAGCGTTGTTTACACACTTTTAATGTAAGCTGCATGATGTGCATCGCTTTACAGCGTGTTCTCTAAACGGGCCAAATATTTATAAGCAAATATTCTGATTCACTTTGTACTTGTGTGAAACTCGGGGGCTGCAACAGTCAGATTGACAGTCATGATGACAATATTCCCCTAAAAATAAAACCCAAAAAAACATATTTCGATTCATTTTTATATTTTTCAATTCGGCGTGTAGGCCTATGTGTGTATGTATAAGCTTCACAGCATCAATTAACTTTAGTCATTTTCATATCAAACTAAAAACAAGTTGTTGGATTTCCGTAATACTTAAAGGTAAAATGTCAGACTAAAAACAATAAATTATTTTCCAGTCCAGCAGATCCGAGGGTCGTCCAGACGTCACGTCTTCTCTGTCCAGTCATAATAAACCTGCTGCTCGACACACGGACTACATTAGATATGGAACGCATACCCTGGGTGGGCGTGGCTTGAGTTACAACCTGGGCGGGGATGCACTGTCTTCAGTAAGTCAAAAGAGAGGATTATTACTTTCATTACAATTACTGTATGCTATATGTCATAGTTAATAACTAGTATACACATGTAATTACTACACAGAGAAATTCTTAGGTTTTTTGTAGACCTTCGCAGGGACGGACTAAGGTCGATTGAGGCCCGCTGGCGCAGTAGCAAAAAATTGGCCCTAAAAAAGACTGACATCATAATTGATAGAAATTATGTTTAAATTATGTGCCCCTGGCAAGTTGATGCCCCGGAATGCGCCTGGTATGCCCTTAGACCTACTTGAGTATCAGGAGTGGCTGGCGTAAATATCTGGGGCAGTCGATCGCTCTACCACACTGACACAACGCTCGTCCTATTTAAGATGTGGGAAATCTGTGAGAATTAATTCATATTTTAAAGAGAAAAAATATTCGAAATCTGAACAATTTGAAATTCAAACGATTTCATACTGATTTAGTTCATATTCTGAGGTTCGCGGCACTAAAAATCCGTCTCTATGAAAGGGCTATTTCCATTGGTCGCAATTAGGGTCGTCACAAGGGGATGCAACCCGAAAATATGTCAGGTTCCCTGCCCTTATTGGCCTCATCAGGTACATTCATTTTCTATTAAATGACTTGATGGTTGGGTGTGATCAGAGGGCCCATTTTGATGGTTGGGTGTAATCAGAAGACCCAAGTTGGTGGACATTGTCAGCTCGCGGCGTCCAAGATCTGTAGGCGGCAGATCGCCAATCATATTTTAGTAAATGTACAAGTATTTGTTATTATAGGCTGGTCTATTTTCGGAACGTAATTATTTCTGCTAATTGCAATCTTGATGCTGTTATTCACATCTCACTTGACTTGTATAAACAAAATAATACAAAGGAAATAACGATTCTATTTGTTTAACCCAGAGAAGAGATGAAGTGGACAGACCACCCGGACGGCACATAGTGGACCGTGTCCAGCCGTATACATCGTCCAACTCCAGATCCAGTTATCCAAATATTCGAAAGTTGCCGTCTCCGGAATACATTGCACACCCAAGACATCAGCAGAATGTCCAGTCCATAGCAGGCAGACCCGAACCACTGTATCATAGGACCTCGTTGGGAGGGGCAAATTTGGATTCTGTCGAAGTAAGCTCGTTGTAACCTGTTATCTCGACAGCAGATACCCGCGGACACAGTATAAAGTGGCCCCACTTATAATACATGTAATGAATAAAGCGAACTTTAATTTTGGGACCTAAATATTGGAAGAAAATTAATGGTGGTGAATTTTTTTTATGTTTTTCTCTCGTCCTGTAAACCACTAATTTTTGTATAGTGCCTTTCTTTCATCCCCACCATAGCTTATAGTGCAATAACCATGTAGGCGACTGAGCTACAGCATGTAAATCCGACTCACTTTCAAAGTATTACCTAGCATCCCATAATGTTATTAAGAAAATTTATCAAATGGTGTGAAAATACTATATACATGTATCTATATATGTGTGCTACTTAGGCAGTTTGCATTACTTTAAGTATTATTTTTATAGTAGTTGTGATGAACAGAAAACTAATTTTGCATTTACTAGTATTTTAGCCATGATTTACGTAAAAAAAGGGGAATTATTAGATTTATTTATTAAGAAATAATTAAAAAATCTACAAATTCCCCTTTTTTTACGTAAATCATGGCTAAAATACTAGTAAATGCAAAATTAGTTTTCTGTTCATCACAGCTATTAACAGAAGATTGGGTTATACAAGTTTGTGCAGGGTGGCCTAGTAGATAAAATTGACATGGAGTTCTATAATAATTCAATTAGCTGAATGCATTTTTTTTATCAATCAGACAGAGCAGTTTGACATAACAAATAATTTAAATAGCCAAGGCTCAGAACAATCATTGGGCCATATCAGGAATGGAAACAATCAGTTCAGATGGAAAATTTCAGGATTCACTGAATGTACCCACACATGTGGAGGAGGTAAGATAAATTTGTTAAAGTTTTGTTATAAAATTTAATATTTCTATTAAAAGTGACAAAAAATTTGCATTGAAAATATTTATAATAATGTTGAACAAGAAATGTTTCTAGATAAATAAAATTAGTAGGCCTAAATAAAGCAAACCAAATAAATATATGAGAACTGTCTTTTGATGAAGTAAGTAGTATCCAACTGTCTGCGTATTACAACACACTTTTAAAATGTACCGAAAAAAATTTGGGTATAAGAAATCAGATTGTCTTTATTCAGGTGTTCAGAGAGCCAACATTATATGTGTCTCTGTGACTACTAGAACTCAAGTTGAGGTCACTTCAGAAAACTGTGCTGATCATCTAAAGCCCAAGACTCAAACAGTGCAGTGTAATACACAGCCTTGTGAACCTGCGTAGGTCTCATGTAATCATTGATTTTCAACAAAATTCATTCCTAGCCAATTTTTTTTTTACTTCTTAATGTGTTTATTTATTTATCCATATTATTAATGTGACAGAAACAGGATTACATCTGTAAAAAAAAAATGTGTGTGGCTTTAGAAATAATAAAGCTGGACATATTCTATGTCCTTTTAATCCATGTTCTGAGAGATAGTTCTCATTTTTTTAGATGGGAACCAAAAGAATGGTCTGAGTGTAGTGTTACTTGTGGATCAGGAACTCAGACCAGAATAGTTGAATGTCAGCAGAGGTTCTCACCATTTTTGATACTAAAAGTCTCAGCTGATCAATGCGGTCTAGAGAAAAAGCCAGCTGTTGCCCAGCAGTGTGAGAATGACTTTTGTTCTCAATGGAAGACTGGATCTTGGAGCGAGGTAGATGAGAAATTTTTTGTTTTTTATCAAAATTGTATTCTCAGTTGAACTAAATATATATTTTAGATATCTTTTAATTAGGAATTTTTCATTGTATCATTTTAAAGAAAAAAAATCAAATTAGAAGAGGGTCAAGAAAAGCACCACTTAAAAAAAAAACTAAACGTATAAAATTGTCAATTTATCTTGTTAGGGCCCTTCTTAATTACTTTAAGTAAATTTGAGTTTTATTTATTTTTTAAGACAAAGCATCATAGCATGTTTTTATTTTGAAAACAGCTACTTTTATAAAAATAATACTTAAAGTAATGCAAACTGCCTAAGTAGCACACATATATAGATACATGTATATAGTATTTTCACACCATTTGATAAATTGTATCACCTTTCAGTGTAGTAAATCCTGTGGTGGGGGTGAAAGAAAGAGAAGTCTCCAGTGTGTAGACAGGCTGGACAATGAGATCACTCCCAGTCACTGCTCTGAAGCAGCACCTAAGTATTTTGAAAGATGCAACACTCAGCCTTGTACATCAGCAGCTCAATGGTGGATCACTGACTGGTCAGGGGAAGTAAGTCAATTTTAATATAACTTAATTTTGTGCTCCACCTCTGCTTGTCATTCCTTAATATTCACGGTTTCTTTAAAATAAAACATGAAAAAAACTCTATTAGTATTACCTAATGTTACAATTTGTATTATATTGTTATGGATTGCTTTTGTTTTTTTATCATTTAATTATATTTGAAGTCAAATAAGTGTGTAATTTAAAAAAAAAAAACAATATATGGTTTACTCCAAGTGCACTGAATCCTGTGAGCCGGAAAAGCGAATACGTTCAGCTGTTTGCTTAAACAAAAGAGGTCATATTGTATCTTCATCTTCTTGTAGCAAGCAAGATTTACCGGTTATGGAAGAGTTGTGCCCTGCCAATAAATATTGTCATGGAACATGGTTCGCTGGACAATGGAGCAAGGTAAAATTAGTGTCTCTGTAATTAATGTGTCTCATTTTAAAGTCTTACTTTTTATCTTCATTCCTAGCATTTTGAATAATGAACTTGTAAGCTATATAAATTTGAGTGACTTAATGATCCAATTTACCTTGGGCATCCCTCATTTACCCAGACATTCATAGTTCTCTCATCCCCTATACAGGCATCCTCTAGTGCAAGATTTTTATTTAGGAAAATAGCTTCTTTAATTTTTTACTTTTCAAATGATACATTTAAAGAAATATGAGAAAGCCTCTACAAAAGCATTTAAATTACAGTGTTCTACAGACTGTGGAAGTGGGAAAAAAGTTCGCCAAGTTGTATGTGTTCAAAACTCACAGTCTTCTATTAGTATTGTGAAGAATGAAGAGTGTAATCTCAGACAAAAGCCAAAGACAGAAGAAGTTTGTGTCACCACAAATTGTAATTCAAAGTGGTATACTTCACCTTGGTCAGAGGTAAAGGTGTTTTAACAAGAACTTTTATTACTTGAAAAAAAGATATTTATAGATTTTAAAAAATGATATAAAACTGGATTACACATATTTAATTATAGACTAGTGATGGGATAATACTTAAGAATTAGGAATTGGAAACATAAGATTCTGATACATTTTTACCTTATTTTTATTCCTAAACTTTTCTTTGGAAATGCATTGTCAAGTTTCTACCAATTTCTTTAACTTTCTGTTTAATTCTATTAGTTCTATATTTTGAAATTTGGAACCATACTAACTAGATTTTAAAAGAAATATCACAAATTGTATTAGAGTTGATAAAATAATGTCTTTCACACATAAACAAGTGCATACATTTATATTTAAAACCATAAGAAAGTGCATTTTAAAATGATGTAGATAAAATATTAATAAGAACTGTAAAAAAAAAGGAACAATGGCAAATAATAATTTCAAAATGAGCTGATTATAGTTATTTTTTAATATTTTTACTTTAAAGTGCTCTGCTACATGTGGAGAAGGATATCGCTCAAGAGAAATTCGATGTGTTGAAGATAATAAAAGAGTGTCTGACAATTGTGATGATATAACAAGGCCTACATCCCAAGAAACATGTATACTACCAATATGTCCACAAACTAAAAATACACAAAAGATCAATAGGCCAGGTGTGTTACGAAAACTTGTTTCTGGTTTGTATTTTAACTTAAAAAAAGTTTTTATAATAGAAGACCAACAAAAATTATTTAAATATTGAAAAATATGAATGTTCTTTCTTTGGTAATCTTTTACTTTATACTGCAGTCAGAATTTTGACTAAAATTAATAGTCTTTTCTTTGGATATTTTCTACCAATGAAACAGTAATAGCTATTATATTTTTGATTGTCAATTGCTTGTTAATACTCCTGCATATTAAATGAATTAAAAATGCTTTTCCTATTACATACTTTTTTTTTAAATACATCATCCGCTAGATTATCTATCAGAGTTGTGTGCCAATACATATATTGGGATAAGGGTATAGGCCTAATTACTATTTCTTCCTTAAAGATTTTACAATTTAAATAGATTTAGTTGGAAGAATCAATTACTCTACCTTTAATTTAATTTAGGACAAATCAAAAGTACACTGTATGAGGACAGAAAAAATGATGATAGCTTACTGGAAGATGATAGAAAGATGCGCCATAGACAACCAGCTGTTAGCAATATTAGAACTTCTGCACACAGAAAGCTTGGTAAAGTAATTTTATCTCTCAAAATATTTCTTTAAAAAAAATTGTACGTTTAGCTGTAGCCTATTTTAAAATTTCTCTTTAATTATTTAAAAGAAACATTGTTCATCTCTCAGCATTACAAAAAAAATGTTTCCATTTCATTTAGATAAAAACTGCAGAGATACTTTTCACAACTGTCTGATGGTTACTCAAGCAAGACTTTGTTCATACAGTTTTTATAGTAAACTGTGCTGTGAATCCTGTCAAAAAGTCTGACTAAATGTTTCTTAAAAATTTTGATTCTTTTGTTTAAACTTTTAAGTGAGTTTTTAGCTTCTTTATCATCTAATAGATATATATATATATACTAAAATACAAGAGACTTTTGACTATCCAGTTTCAATACTTTTCTGCCTAATTATAAAATATTTAATTATTTGTAATAAAATGATAAATAAATGGGTTTTTTAGTAAGAGAATGTGTTTAGATTGTTATCGATGGACAGGACATGATTTTATAATGAAACTCAAGCCTCTCCGGCTCAGGCAGTAGCCTGCTACATTTGACTGGATATTCAAGAGTTTACTGTTTATATATATATATATTAAAAATCCATTCCAAAATTAATCTTCACTGTAATTTCAAATTTCTAAATGCTAAGTTCTGGTAGCTCAAAATCACTGTTAGTGCACATTTTTAGCTGAGTAAAACTAATTTTTTGCTTTTACTTGATGTTAATCAATGTTCAGAAAGATTTTTTTATTTAGATATAATTTAAAATTTTTTTACATTCATTTACATGATTTCCATTGCCTTTATGTTTATATTTCACTATTTTCTTAAAATAAAATCAGACAAGATGTGTAATGGGAATATTTATTTACCCTGTAATTCGCATAAGAAATTTCATAACTAAAGATCAAAATTAATACTTCAAATTATATATTTATATATAATTATGATCATGGCTATTTGGCTTCTTCCGCATAGTACCTTTATTATTTCACTTTCCACCATGTTAAAACAAATATTTTTCTTACCAAATAAGTTGAAATTTTGTTCATACACTATCAATTTCAGGTTAGTTTAGCAAAGAATTTTCTTTTATAAGTCTTTAAGGAGCCAAAAGATGTAATAAATTTCATCTATTTGGTGCTGAAAACACAGACCAATGACCTAATTAATGAGAATTTTATTTAGTTATTTTGATATGGCGGTCAAAATATATGCCAAATCTATTAAATGTAGCTAGGTGTAAAGTAGATAGCTTAATAAGCTTATTTGTGAAGTAATTATGTATTTATGTGTATGCTATGCTTTGAGAAAAAGTCTTTTTATTGTTGCTTGACTTTATAAGGGTTACCTTATGGCAACCAATAAATTAAGTTTTAATTGTTAAGTATAAGACACTCACTTTTTTAAATCAAAGAATGAAAACAAAGACAAGATATGTTTTTTTTTTATATTTCAATTACTATCATTTTTGAGGAATGTCAGTTTACCCATTCAACTGTTTAAAAATTGATATTTTATGTTCTTTTTAGTACTTGACCTTTTACTCTAGTGCACAATTTTATTACTAATGTGTAAAAAAATTTTAATGTGATATAGAATAAAAACATAAAGATTTACATTTATAATAAGCAAGTACCTAAAGTAAAATAATTTATATAAAACCATACTAATGCTAGGAGACATTCAAAAGCCAATGATCAGTGATACAGTCATTCTTATTTATTCATGGATGTGAAGCTAGCAAGATGAAAAAGGATTGTTGCCAAGGGATGAGTTGAGAGGGAGATTATGAAGAAATTTAATTATGAAAAAACATTACTGAGTTTCAACCTTCTTGAAAATTACACCAATTGTAACATTGTATTCTATGATATGAGTTATGTCTGACAAAGTGTCTTTACACTACAAATGTATCAGGTTGTTGAAAGTGTTATGTATGACCATTTTATGGAACTGTAAATTTTGTTTAAAATATGAAGCTTTAAATGGTGTAAATATATTTAATTTTTTTTCAAATTCATGAAATAGTATAGAAATTGTTTTTTTTTTAATTCACATCTCTCTTTTTGTATGTTTAGGGAGATTTCTGCCCATCAGGCTTATTAATAATTCTAAGAGGACAGTTTTGAATGTCCTTTCCTCTTTTCAACTGGAATCTTAGCCTAGATTCCATTGCATGTTATTAATTACCCTTGGGTTGGTTGTTGTCAAATTTATTAGCATAGTGATTATAGTTTTAATTCACCATGAAGTAAAATGAGTCCTTTTTATAGGAATCAATCACTATAGATATTACAATTATTTTTCAAATCAAGTGCAAATATGAATAATCTAAATTTTTACATTTTTTTTCGAAATTTCATAGTTGAATGGTACATTATTTTCAAGCCAAAGTCACTGACTAATAATTATTTTTAATAAACTTATAACTTTGGGTCAGTTTTGAGAGATTTCCTCAACTAAAACAAATTATATTTAGTCATTAATTACATTTAATAAATTTATAATACTGTTACTGTTGTACAAGAAATGTTTATAAATAAGGAAAATTGTTAATAAAGAAAACCAAAAATATATATGAAAAACTGTCTTTTTTTTTTTTAATTTATTGGATAGATTCTTTTAGATTTTTTTAAGTTAATCATATTCAGGAACGAAGATCTCTGGCAGCTGGCAAACTAAGATCCCATAGATCTACAAGTGTCCAGGAGAAAATGGAGATGGATAGGCCACTCATTATGGAAGCCTCCAGAAGACATTACGAAAATGGCTCTGCAGTGGAACCCCAAAGACCACTTGGAGAAGGTCTTGCGAGCAGATAAAAAACATGCAAACAGACATGGGGGAATTGAAAAAGGCCTCCCAAAACAGAGTGCACTGCAGAGTGGTACCAGAGGCCCTTTGCTCCGCAAGGAGTTCAAGGAATTAAGTCAATCATATATTCGACATAGATAGGAAATCGTACATTTATATGGTTCTTCTTATGTTAGCAGGTGTAGAAGTGTTTCAAAAAATTAATTTCTCTTTAGTGATAAATATTTATTTGAAATATAAATTATATTTAGGCTAGACATTTAAAATACAAATCAATTTATAGCATACAAAAACTCTTAAAAAATATGTGTACTATTTGTTAATTGAAAATGATGATATAATTATCAAGGAATGGTAAAAGTATAATACTAAAATTTGTACAAAGAATCAAGAATTTTTTTTTAACACTGCCTTTATTTTTTATATACATGAAGTTTAATCATCATCAAAGGTAATCTTTTTGCCTTTAAATTCAGCTATGCCACTCTGTTCTGCTTTGCGCTTCCTACTTGCTTCCCAAGAAGGATGAAGTTTTTCGTTTTTATTGCTAACTGATGATGAAACTAAAGGATAAATAGACAATATTATTTTAATGAATGTTACCTTTTAAGAAGAATAATAAACATTAATTTACCAATAAATGTAATGATTAAGTTATAGATTAATTTTTTTTTTTTTAAATATAGATACAAGTAGATAAATATACCTTTTTTTGTATCTAAATGTTTGCTTGTGTTTTCTGAACTTCTCTTAAAACTGAAAAAAAAAATTAAATGGATATAATTGATGGTCAAAATGAATAGATTGAGGTGGGTAGGGCACAAAGAAAGAATGGAAAACAACAGAGGTCCAAAGGCAATATATAAGGCAACACCCAATGAGAAAAGGCCTAAGGGCAGACCAAGAAACAGATGGTTAGAGGAAGTAGAGAAGGACCTTAAAGCCGTAGGAGTGAGAGAGTGGAGGAAGAAGACCATGGATCAGGAAAAGTGGAGAAGAGTAGATTTGATGGTCAAAACATGAGCACTATGAGTAAAAAAAAAACAAATTTCAATTACTTAAAAGACTACAAAATTTTCATCAAAAGTTAAAATATATATCACTGGTGATTAGTCACAATCCAGTTTTTTATTTAGTAAAAAGTACTGTTAATAGTAAATTTATCAAAATTTTGTGTAAAAAAGAGTTGAAATAATAATAAACCGGATTATTGGGAACTGCACAACTCAACCAAGAGCTGCATATGGCTTTAAAAGCAATATTCTGCCATCATTGATATCATAAAGGTTAGGCTAGTGGTTTTCAAAGTGTGGGATGAATTTCAGGTGGGCCAGGACAATTTATAATTAAAGGACTTTATATAAAATGCATATTACAACTCTAGTTCCCAAATATGTTAAAAAAACTTAAAGTTTTTAAATCTGCAAACTAAAAGAATAAATCTAATTATATATACAATTAATGATGATTTAATGCTTTTTTTTATCGTAGATTTTATTTGCAGGTGTTTCCAAAACCAAAATGCATCCAATTCTTTATGGTGGGTTGTGAAACCAAAACTTTTGTCATAGTGCATAGCACTGTGTTAATGTTTGAAAACCGTTGGTTTTAACCAATATCTTCTTACCTATGTTTGTTTGTAGAAAATTCACCAATCTTTCTTGATTTATCCATATGCTTTTCTCTAAATGACTGTTCTTTAAAGTTTCTATGTTTCATGCCTCCTCTACTTTTAAAATTACTGTTACTGTATGTACCTAACTTTCTATCACTGCCATATCTATTTAGATTGCCTCTCTTGCTGAATCTACCTGGCACCTGTCCATGCCTAAATGATTTTTTTGGGTTCTCAGAATTTTTATTCTCAGGATTATAAAACATTGAGCCAATTCTATCTCTTTTAAATGACAAATCATCATTAACGATATCATTATCATTTAGATATTCATTGTCTTCCTGTCTAACAGGCATGCTAGTATCATAATCATCATCACTGCCAAAGAAAGGATCATTGACAGGTTTGGAGTGTGCTGCCATCAAGAAGTCTGGAATTTTCAATTTGTTTTTTTTCTTGTAATCTTTTCTAGATTTACTGATGTGTTCTTCTGTTTCATTACGTGCATTATCAGATTCTTCGCTAGACAAGTCATTTTCATCAGCCCCATTGTCATCATCATCATCTTCAGAGACAGAACTAGAGGATTCATCATTATCAGAGTTTAAATCACTCTCTTCTATCATGATATCAGCATTTGAATATTCCTCATCGCTAAGGTTTAATTCTTTCACAACACATTCTTTTTTCCTTTGCAGGTAATCACTTAGACTGTCAACCTTTTTTTCTGCTTCTGTTTTTAGAACAGATTTTTTCACAGAATTATCAGTCAAAGTTTTTTCTGATATTGAATCAGAATCATAATTATCAGAGTCATCAGAATTATTAGAGTCATCAGAATTATTAGAGTCATTAGAATCATCAGAATCTTCATCATCAAAACTGACTTTTCTTGTATTGGTTTCCACTATTTTCACAATATTTTTGTTATTACTAGACTGTTTAACAGTTTTTTTATCACTAACATTGGTCTTTTTCTTGTCTTTTGAATTACTTTCTGATAATGTTATATTGCTGTCTAATAAATTCTCCTCAGAATTTGTTTTTGATTTATAATCTAATGCACTAATATTTGTTTCTAAGTTATGATCAACTTCAGTTTTTGTTTCTGACTGATCCAGAAATGTTTCAGAAGTAACACTTTCGGAAACCTGTGCAGATGCAACGCTAGCAGTAGAGCCTGAACTCAGTTTACTTTCAGTATTTTTATCATCTGCTATTTCAGAAGTCTTTTCTGTTTTTTTCTTTTTGCTTTCGAATTTCAACTGTGCTTTTACAAGTCCCTCTTTTCCAAACCTTTCTTGGATATAAGCCTTAGTCATGGTCTCTGAAGCATTCATGTTTTCAACACATTTGGATAGCTTCTTTTGTTTTTGCTTTTTGGTTTTAAACCTCCTGCCAGTTTGTTTAATGAGTAAATATGCTGCCAAGTCTTGCCAATCAGTGTGTTGTTCTCTGAAGTCAGAAACAACTTTTTTCATCAATGGATGATCTGCTAATCGACTAAGTGCTCGAGGTCCAGCAGATTGACTTTCCTAAAATCAAAAATAAAGAATAAATTATGCTTTTTCATTATTTTTTCCTTTTTGTGTAAAATCTAATAATAATGCAAAGGTATTTAGTTTTGATGTGAAAAACCTGCTAACCATTTACCCAGGTACAGCCATCCATTTTAATATTTTCCATCCATTTTACAAAATAAAGTGCTATTACTAACAATGGCAGCAAATAAAATTATAAATACATTTTTGATATTACCTTACATATTTCAGAAAATGTCCTTGTATTTGCAAGAGAATATTTTGAAACTTTGTCCTCCTTCAGTTTCTGAAAAAAAAATTAACATTTAGCAAAAAAAAAAAGTAAGAAAACAAACAATAGAGTATGTCTTAAAGAATAATGATAAAAGAAGTTAAAAATATTAATTATTTTTTCTTAACAAAACTGTAATTAGCAATCAATAAGTGATGCTTGTCAGTTCTTCAAAATAAGGACAAGATATTGTATTATCAATCATGACATTAATTTTTTGTTGCATAAATATATAAGCAATTACCTTTATAGAATCAATTTCTTCTAAATAACGTTCTGCTTTGGATAGGTTTTTGGCCTTTTGCTCCTCAGTCCCTCTAAAATAGATCAATGTAAACAATGAATATTTAATTTATATTTTAGTCTATATTAAATTTGTACTTTTATTCATTTTATGGAACAAAATGTTAAAAAATCTAATTATTTTCAATGATTCCAAAAGTATGTGTAATTGATTTTGATATTAAAGTTTTACATATTTGATTACTTCCAAAGATGCTGAGAATTGTATTTTTTCTATAAAAATTAAATAATGCTAACTTACTTCTTTTTCTTTAGAGCAGTAATGACTCTGCAGAGTTTGTTGATCACTTGTACTTTTCGTTCCGCTTTACAACTTGGCGCATATTTACAATCTGAGATTTCACAAAAATATTTTTTAATATGTATTTATTCGTTAAACTTTTTAAATAACTGAAAAAAAGGCCTTAAAAAATGCAGATTTTTAGCAAATACTATAAACATAAAAAATAATAAAAGAAATAATCTATATCAGTGCTAATAAATCTAGATCATTATACCTATTTCTTTTTACAGAGTGGAGGATATTTAATTAATTAATGTATTGATTTTTGTTATTTACAAAAAAGGAGCCTAGATATCTGATTTATAAACATAATTATTGATAAAGAAAATTATCATAAAATACTTTTGAGGGTCTATTGTCTTATGCTAATTCATTTATTCAAGTACACCCCACTTATTATTTTGGATTCATTCTGACACATATATTTGTGTGTGTATTTTTCATAACTTTCACTTTTCTCATCTTTTTATTTAAATTCAAAATAATATTGAAAAATAAGTATGCTAAGTTTCTTTTTAGAATTTTTGCCTGATTTCACAAACATTGTAATATTTCAATGCATTTATATATCCAGAAAGATAGGAGAATATCAGGATGTAGTCTTTAGTTTCTGGGGATATCCTCAGCAAGTGCATTTACTTAGAATATTAGATGAGACAAAATTTTAATGTATTTTACTCATAATTGATTCAAAATAAATTCATATAATGAAAGCTTTGATGGAATCTATAGCAGTAGAAATGTCCATTGTCAGTAAAGAGTTTTCTTTAATCCTCAGAAAATGATATTCAGAGAAGTAGGGATGTGTGACGGAGCTGATAAAAATCCGCATCCGTTGGATTCGAGCAAATATAAATCCATTGGATTTGAATGTGGATTTGGTGAAAGGGGGGTGTATCTAAAAAATACGTTTTGAATTTTAGTTACTGATTTCTTCGGCCGATGTTTGATCTGAAAATGGTAATTTTTCAAACACAGTGGCTAGAGTTCTGTCTAGACCGACTTCTTATTATTTTTTATCAGGGGTCCGTCTATAGATGTGCGCTTACGCGACAATCGAGATTAACTTCCAACTCTTTAAACGATCGCCGACTTTAAACAGCATCATAAATCTTTTAACGTAATTTACTACCTTATTTTATCTTAACTCATAGGGATAAAATGAATATAAATAGTAGACTGCATTTCCCAGCAAAAATCCTATAATTGTATTAGTTAATCTTTTTTCCAATGACGCACCCATGAAGAATTTTAAAATAATTTTATTCCTCATTCATTCTGTTTACTAATATAAACATACTTCTCCGATTATTAACAGCAAATGAAATAAGCTTTGGTTAAAAGTTTTATAAACGAATAAAAAAGACATGTATAATTCTTTATAATAGTGAGAAAAAAATTATACAAAGTGTTATGTTTGTTTAAAAAATGTCAGAAAAAAAGAAATAAGGAATTTGTCACTTTTTTCCCCAAGCCTCCGTTGGTATTTAATATAAGTATAAGAAAAAAAAACGTGTATTTTATATGGTTTCTGGGAAAGGGGGGGGGGATAGATGCTAATTTAGTGCATAATTTTTTGTTTTACTCGTTTACTTTTTGTAGTTTGAATGATATTGTTTTCCTCCGCCTTTATTAGCTTGGACAGAGCCGAAAAAATTAATAAAGAATAATTGCATGCAGACATCTTTACTATTAAATCTATGGACGGACCTCGAAAAAAAATAATACAGCGTCCGCCTAGACGAACTCTAGCCACTGCGTTTTTTTAAATTAGAATCCGATCGGATTTTTTTCTAAATCCGTCGGATTCTAATTTGCTCAAAAACGCCGAAGTTCGAAATGTTGTCGGATTCGACCTCCAACTTCGCCACACCCTTACAGAGAATATAAAACTTGCTAGATTGATCAGAGTATCAACAAGAAATAGGCAAATTGTGGCATGCAGGACAAATACAGCACATCTGGCTGTTTGATTCAGCCAGTGAATTTAACAGTAAGTACATTTAATTTATATGAAGTCATACAAGGACTCGCTCCATCTGTTCTTGGTCTGGTCCTTTTGCCCACTCCTAGATAAGCTATTGTTATTAAAGATTGTCTGTAAATCAAATCCAACTTGGAAGACAAAACCAAAACTGTGATTAGTGGTAAGCTAATAATTTTACACTTCCTTAAAAAGTAGGCTATCAATAGAAATCATTAACCTCAGCAAAAATCTATACATATTTTCATGACTAAAGACCCCAGGTTAAAAAAGATAATTGAATTATTAAAAGGGAGCTACAAAAGTATGTTTTAGGAAAACATATTGAATTCTGACTTACTAAAGACTTTGTTAAAGGGCTTGTATTTGCTGTTTTTTTTAACTAGTTTTATTTGGTCACTTTT
>JAGDYQ010000007.1:14625821-14658689 GCA_021962125.1 Bulinus truncatus
TGTTCATCACAGCTATTAACGAAGATTGGGTTATACAAGTTTGTGGGGTGGCCCTAGTAGATAAAATTGACATGGAGTTCTATAATAATTCAATTAGCTGAATGCATTTTTTTTATCAATCAGACGAATGATTTTGAAACATAACAAATAATTTAAATAGCCAAGGCTCAGAACAATCATTGAACCATATCAGGAATGGAAACAATCAGTTCCAGATGGAAAATTTCAGGATTTACTCGAATGTACCCACACATGTGGAGGAGGTAAGATAAATTTGTTAAAGTTTTGTTATAAAATTTAATATTTCTATTAAAAGTGACAAAAAATTTGCATTGAAAATATTTATAATAATGTTGAACAAGAAATGTTTCTTTTAGATAAATAAAATTAGTATGGGCCTAAATAAAGCAAACCAAATAAATATATGAGAACTGTCTTTTGGATGGAAGTAAGTGAGTATCCAACTGTCTTGCGTATTACAAACACACTTTTTAAAATGTAATCTAAAAAATTTGGGTATAAATCAGATTGTCTTTATTCAGGTGGTACAGAGAGCCAACATTATGTGTCTCTGTGACTACTAGAACTCTGGTTGAGGTCACTTCAGAAAACTGTGCTGATCATCTAAAGCCCAAGACTCAAACAAAGGTGCAGTGTAATACTGGCCCAACAGCCTTGTGAACCTCATACAGGTCTCATGTACATCATTGATTTTCAACAAAATTCATTCCTAGCCAATTTTTTTACTTCTTAATGTGTTTATTTATTTATCCATATTATTAATGTGACAGAAACAGGATTACATCTGTAAAAAAAAAGTGTGTGGCTTTAGAAATAGTAAAGCTGGACATATTCTATGTCCTTTTAATCCATGTTCTGAGAGATAGTTCTCATTTTTTTAGATGGGAACCAAAAGAATGGTCTGAGTGTAGTGTTACTTGTGGATCAGGAACTCAGACCAGAATAGTTGAATGTCAGCAGAGGTTCTCACCATTTTTGATACTAAAAGTCTCAGCTGATCAATGCGGTCTAGAGAAAAAGCCAGCTGTTGCCCAGCAGTGTGAGAATGACTTTTGTTCTCAATGGAAGACTGGATCTTGGGAGCGAGGTAGATGAGAAATTCTTTTTTGTTTTTTATCAAAATTGTATTCTCAGTTGAACTAAATATATATTTTAGATATCTTTTAATTAGGAATTTTTCATTGTATCATTTTAAAGAAAAAAAATCAAATTAGAAGAGGGTCAAGAAAAGCACCACTTAAAAAAAAAACTAAACGTATAAAATTGTCAATTTATCTTGTTTAGGGCCCTTCTTAATTACTTTTTAAGTAAATTTGAGTTTTATTTATTTTTTTTTAAGACAAAGCACTCATAACTTTATGTTTTTATTTTTGAAAACAGCTACTTTTTATAAAAATAATACTTAAAGTAATGCAAACTGCCTAAGTAGCACACATATATAGATACATGTATATAGTATTTTCACACCATATTTGATAAATTGTATCACCTTTCAGTGTAGTAAATCCTGTGGTGGGGGTGAAAGAAAGAGAGTCTCAGTGTGTAGACAGCTGGACAATGAGATCACTCCCAGTCACTGCTCTGAAGCAGCACCCTAAGTATTTTGAAAGATGCAACACTCAGCCTTGTACATCAGCAGCTCAATGGTGGATCACTGACTGGTCAGGGGAAGTAAGTCAATTTTAATATAACTTAATTTTGTGCTCCACCTCTGCTTGTCATTCCTTAATATTCACGGTTTCTTTAAAATAAAACATGACAAAAAACTCATTATTAGTATTACCTAAATGTTACAATTTGTATTATACTGTTATGGGATTGCTTTTGTTTTTTATCATTTAATTATATTTTGAAGTCAAATAAATTGTGTAATTTAAAAAAAAAAACAATATATGGTTTACTCCAAGTGCACTGAATCCTGTGAGCCGGAGAAGCGTTAATACGTTCCAGCTGTTTGCTTAAACAAAGAGGTCATATTGTATCTTCATCTTCTTGTAGCAAGCAAGATTTACCCAGGACTATGGAAGAAGTTGTGCCCTGCCAATAAATATTGTCATGGAACATGGATCGTTATTAGCTGGACAATGGAGCAAGGTAAAATTAGTGAATCTCTGTAATTAATGTGTCTCATTTTAAAGTCTTTTTCACTTTTTATCTTCATTCCTAGCATTTTGAATAATGAACTCTTGTAAGCTATATAAATTTGAGTGCACTTAATGATCCAATTTACCTTGGGCATCCCCTCAATGTTACCCAGACATTCATAGTTCTCTCATCCCCTATACAGGCATCCTCTAGTGCAAGATTTTTATTTAGGAAAATAGCTTCTTTAATTTTTTACTTTTCAAATGATACATTTAAAGAAATATGAGAAAGCCTCTACAAAGCTTATTTTTAAATACAGAAAGTGTTCTCACAGACTGTGGAAGTGGGAGAAAGTTCAGCCAAAGTTGTATGTGTTCAAAACTCACAGTCTTCTATTAAGTATTGTGAAGAATGAAGAGTGTAATCTCAGACAAGAAGCCAAAGACAGAAGAAGTTTGTGTCACCACAAATTGTAATTCAGTGGTATACTTCACCTTGGTCAGAAGGTAAAGGTGTTTTAACAAGAACTTTTATTACTTGAAAAAAAGATATTTATAGATTTTAAAAAATGATATAAAACTGGATTACACATATTTAATTATAGACTAGTGATGGGATAATACTTAAGAATTAGGAATTGAAACATAAAGATTCTGATACATTTCTTTACCTTATTTTTATTCCTAAACTTTTCTTTGGAAATGCATTGTCAAGTTTCTACCAATTTCTTTAACTTTCTGTTTAATTCTATTAGTTCTATATTTTGAAATTTGGAACCATACTAACTCAGATTTTAAAAGAAATATCACAAATTGTATTAGAGTTGATAAAATAATGTCTTTCACACATAAACAAGTGCATACATTTATATTTAAAACCATAAGAAAGTGCATTTTAAAATGATGTAGATAAAATATTAATAAGAACTGTAAAAAAAGGAACAATGGCAAATAATAATTTCAAAAATGAGCTGATTATAGTTATTTTTGAATATTTTTACTTTAAAGTGCTCTGCTTACATGTGAGAAGGATATCGCTCAGAGAAATTCGATGTGTTGAAGATAATAAAAGAGTGTCTGACAATTGTGATGATATAACAAGGCCTACATCCCAAGAAACATGTATACTACCAATATGTCCACAAACTAAAAATACACAAAAGATCAATAGGCCAGGTGTGTTACGAAAACTTGTTTCTGGTTTTGTATTTTAACTTAAAAAAGTTTTTATAATAGAAGACCAACAAAAATTATTTAAATATTGAAAAATATGAATGTTCTTTCTTTGGTAATCTTTTACTTTATACTCGCAGTCAGAATTTTGACTAAAATTAATAGTCTTTTCTTTGGATATTTTCTACCAATGAAACAGTAATAGCTATTATATTTTTTGATTGTCAATTGCTTGTTAATACTCCTGCATATTAAATGAATTAAAAATGCTTTTCCTATTACATACTTTTTTTTAAATACATCATCCGCTAGATTATCTATCAGAGGTTGTGTGCCAATACATATATTGGGATAAGGGTATAGGCCTAATTACTATTTCTTCCTTAAAGATTTTACAATTTAAATAGATTAGTTGGAAGAATCAATTACTCTACCTTTAATTTAATTTAGGACAAATCAAAAAGTACACTGTATGAGGGACAGAAAAAATGATGATAGCTTACTGGAAGATGATAGAAAGATGCGCCATAGACAACCAGCTGTTAGCAATATTAGAACTTCTGCACACAAGAAAGCTTGGTAAAGTAATTTTATCTCTCAAAATATTTCTTTAAAAAAATTATACGTTTAGCTGTAGCCTATTTTACAGAATTTCTCTTTAATTATTTAAAAGAAACATTGTTCATCTCTCAGCATTACAAAAAAAATGTTTCCATTTCATTTAGATAAAAACTGCAGAGATACTTTTTCACTAACTGGTCTGATGGTTACTCAAGCAAGACTTTGTTCATACAGTTTTATAGTAAACTGTGCTGTGAATCCTGTCAAAAAAAGTCTGACTAAATGTTTCTTAAAAAATTTTGATTCTTTTGTTTAAACTTTTAAGTGAGTTTTAGCTTCTTTATCATCTAATAGATATATATATATATACTAAAATACAAGAGGACTTTTGACTATCCAGTTTCAATGCTTTTCTGCCTAATTATAAAATATTTAATTATTTGTAAATAAAATGATAAATAAATGGGTTTTTCAGTAAGAGAATGTGGTTAGATTGAAAGATCGATGGACAGGACATGATTTTATAATGAAACTCCAAGCCTCTCCGGCTCAGGCAGTAGCCTGCTACATTTGACTGCGATATTCAAGAGTTTCACTGTTTATATATATATATATTAAAATCC
The DNA here is from genome assembly GCA_021962125.1 of Bulinus truncatus. Classification (NCBI taxonomy): domain Eukaryota; kingdom Metazoa; phylum Mollusca; class Gastropoda; family Planorbidae; genus Bulinus; species Bulinus truncatus. The sequence goes on from JAGDYQ010000007.1 coordinate 14,630,284, forward strand.
ATTCCAAAATTAATCTTCACTGTAATTTCAAATTTCTAAATGCTAAGTTCTGGTAGCTCAAAATCACTGTTAGTGCACATTTTTAGCTGAGTAAAACTAATTTTTGCTTTTACTTGATGTTAATCAATGTTCAGAAAGATTTTTTTATTTAGATATAATTTAAAATTTTTTTACATTCATTTACATGATTTCCATTGCCTTTATGTTTATATTTTACTATTTTCTTAAAAATAAAATCAGACAAGATGTGTAATGGGAATATTTATTTACCACTGTAATTCCGCATAAGAAATTTCATAACTAAAGATCAAAATTAATACTTCAAATTATATATTTATATATAATTATGATCTTATATTATATGGCTTCTTCCGTATAACAAGTTTACCTTTTATATATTTCACTTCCACCCATGTTAAAACAAATATTTTCTTACCAAATAAGTTGAAATTTTGTTCATACACTATCAATTTCAGGTTAGTTTAGCAAAAGAATTTTCTTTTATAAGTCTTTAAGGAGCCAAAAAGATGCCAATAGAATTTCTATACTATTTGGTGCTGAAAAACACTAGACCAATGACGCTAAATTAATGAGAATTTTATTTAGTTATTTTACGATATGGCGGTCAAAATATATGCCAAATCTATTAAATGTAGCTAGGTGTAAAGTAGATAGCTTAATAAGCTTATTTGTGAAGTAATTATGTATTTATGTGTATGCTATGCTTTGAGGAAAAAGTCTTTTTATTGTTGCTTGACTTTATAAGGGTTACCTTATGGCAACCAATAAATTAAGTTTTAATTGTTAAGTATAAGACACTCACTTTTTTTAAATCAAAGAATGGAAAACAAAGACAAGATATGTTTTTTTATATTTCAATTACTATCATTTTTGAGGAATGTCAGTTTACCTGATTATTCAACTGTTTAAAAATTGATATTTTATGTTCTTTGAGTACTTGACCTTTTACTCTAGTGCACAATTTTATTACTAATGTGTAAAAAAAATTTTAATGTGATATAGAATAAAAACATAAAGATTTTTTACATTTATAATAAAGCAAATACCTAAAGTAAAATAATTTATATAAAACCATACTAATGCTAGGAGACATTCAAAAGCCAATGATCAGTGATACAGTCATTCTTATTTATTCATGGATGTGAAGCTAGCAAGATGAAAAGGATTGTTGCCAAGGGATGAGTTGAGAGGGAGATTATGAAGAAATTTAATTAGTGAAAAAACATTACTGAGTTTCAACCTTCTTGAAAATTACACCAATTGTAACATTGTATTCTATGATATGAGTTATGTCTGACAAAGTGTCTTTACACTACAAATGTATCAGGTTGTTGAAAGTGTTATGTATGACCATTTTATGGAACTGTAAATTTTGTTTAAAATATGAAGCTTTAAATGGTGTAATATATTTAATTTTTTTTTCAAATTCATGAAATAGTATAGAAATTGTTTTTTTTTTTAATTCACAGGTCTCTCTCTTTTGTATGTTTAGGAGATTTCTGCCCATCAGGCTTATTAATAATTCTAAGAGGACAGTTTTGAATGTCCTTTCCTCTTTTCAACTGGAATCTTAGCCTAGATTCCATTGCATGTTATTAATTACCCTTGGGTTGGTTGTTGTCAAATTTATTAGCATAGTGATTATAGTTTTAATTCACTATAGAAGTAAAATGAGTCCTTTTATAGGAATCAATCACTATAGATATTACAATTATTTTTCAAATCAAGTGCAAATATGAATAATCTAGAATTTTTACATTTTTTTCGAAATTTCATAGTTGAATGGTACATTATTTTCAAGCCAAAGTCACTGACTAATAATTATTTTTAATAAACTTATAACTTTGGGTCAGTTTTGAGAGATTTCCTCAACTAAAACAAATTATATTTAGTCATTAATTACATTTTAATAAATTTATAATACTGTTACTGTTGTACAAGAAATGTTTATAAATAAGGAAAATTGTTAATAAAGAAAACCAAAATATATATGAAAAACTGTCTTTTTTTTTTTTTTTTTAATTTATTGGATAGATTCTTTTAGATTTTTTAAGTTAATCATATTCAGGAACGAAGATCTCTGGCAGCTGGCAAACTAAGATCCCATAGATCTACAAGTGTCCAGGAGAAAATGGAGATGGATAGGCCACTCATTATGGAAGCCTCCAGAAGACATTGAAAATGGCTCGGCAGTGGAACCCCAAAGACCACTTGGAGAAGGTCTTAGCAGATAAAAAAACATGCAAAACAGACATGGGGGAATTGAAAAAGGCCTCCCAAAACAGAGTGCACTGCAGAGTGGTACCAGAGGCCCTTTGCTCCGCAAGGAGTTCAAGGAATTAAGTCAATCATATATTCGACATAGATAGGAAATCGTACATTTATATGGTTCTTCTTCTTATGTTAGCAGGTGTAGAAGTGTTTCAAAAAATTAATTTCTCTTTAGTGATAAATATTTATTTGAAATATAAATTATATTTAGGCTAGACATTTAAAATACAAATCAATTTATAGCATACAAAAACTCTTAAAAAATATGTGTACTATTTGTTAATTGAAAATGATGATATAATTATCAAGGAATGGTAAAAGTATAATACTAAAATTTGTACAAAGAATCAAGAATTTTTTTTAACACTGCCTTTATTTTTTATATACATGAAGTTTAATCATCATCAAAGGTAATCTTTTTGCCTTTAAATTCAGCTATGCCACTCTGTTCTGCTTTGCGCTTCCTACTTGCTTCCCAAGAAGGATGAAGTTTTTCGTTTTTATTGCTAACTGATGATGAAACTAAAGGATAAATAGACAATATTATTTTAATGAATGTTACCTTTTAAGAAGAATAATAAACATTAATTTACCAATAAATGTAATGATTAAGTTATAGATTAATTTTTTTTTTTTTAAATATAGATACAAGTAGATAAATATACCTTTTTTTGTATCTAAATGTTTGCTTGTGTTTTCTGAACTTCTCTTAAAACTGAAAAAAAAATTAAATGGATATAATTGATGGTCAAAATGAATAGATTGAGGTGGGTAGGGCACAAAGAAAGAATGGAAAACAACAGAGGTCCAAAGGCAATATATAAGGCAACACCCAATGAGAAAAGGCCTAAGGGCAGACCAAGAAACAGATGGTTAGAGGAAGTAGAGAAGGACCTTAAAGCCGTAGGAGTGAGAGAGTGGAGGAAGAAGACCATGGATCAGGAAAAGTGGAGAAGAGTAGATTTGATGGTCAAAACATGAGCACTATGAGTAAAAAAAAAACAAATTTCAATTACTTAAAAGACTACAAAATTTTCATCAAAAGTTAAAATATATATCACTGGTGATTAGTCACAATCCAGTTTTTTATTTAGTAAAAAGTACTGTTAATAGTAAATTTATCAAAATTTTGTGTAAAAAAGAGTTGAAATAATAATAAACCGGATTATTGGGAACTGCACAACTCAACCAAGAGCTGCATATGGCTTTAAAAGCAATATTCTGCCATCATTGATATCATAAAGGTTAGGCTAGTGGTTTTCAAAGTGTGGGATGAATTTCAGGTGGGCCAGGACAATTTATAATTAAAGGACTTTATATAAAATGCATATTACAACTCTAGTTCCCAAATATGTTAAAAAAACTTAAAGTTTTTAAATCTGCAAACTAAAAGAATAAATCTAATTATATATACAATTAATGATGATTTAATGCTTTTTTTTATCGTAGATTTTATTTGCAGGTGTTTCCAAAAACCAAAATGCATCCAATTCTTTATGGTGGGTTGTGAAACCAAAACTTTTGTCATAGTGCATAGCACTGTGTTAATGTTTGAAAACCCGTTGGTTTTAACCAATATCTTCTTACCTATGTTTGTTTGTAGAAAATTCACCAATCTTTCTTGATTTATCCATATGCTTTTCTCTAAATGACTGTTCTTTAAAGTTTCTATGTTTCATGCCTCCTCTACTTTTAAAATTACTGTTACTGTATGTACCTAACTTTCTATCACTGCCATATCTATTTAGATTGCCTCTCTTGCTGAATCTACCTGGCACCTGTCCATGCCTAAATGATTTTTTTTGGGTTCTCAGAATTTTTATTCTCAGGATTATAAAACATTGAGCCAATTCTATCTCTTTTAAATGACAAATCATCATTAACGATATCATTATCATTTAGATATTCATTGTCTTCCTGTCTAACAGGCATGCTAGTATCATAATCATCATCACTGCCAAAGAAAGGATCATTGACAGGTTTGGAGTGTGCTGCCATCAAGAAGTCTGGAATTTTCAATTTGTTTTTCTTGTAATCTTTTCTAGATTTACTGATGTGTTCTTCTGTTTCATTACGTGCATTATCAGATTCTTCGCTAGACAAGTCATTTCATCAGCCCCATTGTCATCATCATCATCTTCAGAGACAGAACTAGAGGATTCATCATTATCAGAGTTTAAATCACTCTCTTCTATCATGATATCAGCATTTGAATATTCCTCATCGCTAAGGTTTAATTCTTTCACAACACATTCTTTTTTCCTTTGCAGGTAATCACTTAGACTGTCAACCTTTTTTTTCTGCTTCTGTTTTTAGAACAGATTTTCTCACAGAATTATCAGTCAAAGTTTTTTCTGATATTGAATCAGAATCATAATTATCAGAGTCATCAGAATTATTAGAGTCATCAGAATTATTAGAGTCATTAGAATCATCAGAATCTTCATCATCAAAACTGACTTTTCTTGTATTGGTTTCCACTATTTTCACAATATTTTTGTTATTACTAGACTGTTTAACAGTTTTTTTATCACTAACATTGGTCTTTTTCTTGTCTTTTGAATTACTTTCTGATAATGTTATATTGCTGTCTAATAAATTCTCCTCCAGAATTTGTTTTTGATTTATAATCTAATGCACTAATATTTGTTTCTAAGTTATGATCAACTTCAGTTTTTGTTTCTGACTGATCCAGAAATGTTTCAGAAGTAACACTTTCGGAAACCTGTGCAGATGCAACGCTAGCAGTAGAGCCTGAACTCAGTTTACTTTCAGTATTTTTATCATCTGCTATTTCAGAAGTCTTTTCTGTTTTTTTCTTTTTGCTTTCGAATTTCAACTGTGCTTTTACAAGTCCCTCTTTTCCAAACCTTTCTTGGATATAAGCCTTAGTCATGGTCTCTGAAGCATTCATGTTTTCAACACATTTGGATAGCTTCTTTTGTTTTTGCTTTTTGGTTTTAAACCTCCTGCCAGTTTGTTTAATGAGTAAATATGCTGCCAAGTCTTGCCAATCAGTGTGTTGTTCTCTGAAGTCAGAAACAACTTTTTCATCAATGGATGATCTGCTAATCGACTAAGTGCTCGAGGTCCAGCAGATTGACTTTCCTAAAATCAAAAATAAAGAATAAATTATGCTTTTTCATTATTTTTTCCTTTTTTGTGTAAAATCTAATAATAATGCAAAGGTATTTAGTTTTGATGTGAAAAACCTGCTAACCATTTACCCAGGTACAGCCATCCATTTTAATATTTTCCATCCATTTTACAAAATAAAGTGCTATTACTAACAATGGCAGCAAATAAAATTATAAATACATTTTTGATATTACCTTACATATTTCAGAAAATGTCCTTGTATTTGCAAGAGAATATTTTGAAACTTTGTCCTCCTTCAGTTTCTGAAAAAAAAATTAACATTTAGCAAAAAAAAAAAGTAAGAAAACAAACAATAGAGTATGTCTTAAAGAATAATGATAAAAGAAGTTAAAAATATTAATTATTTTTTCTTAACAAAACTGTAATTAGCAATCAATAAGTGATGCTTGTCAGTTCTTCAAAATAAGGACAAGATATTGTATTATCAATCATGACATTAATTTTTTGTTGCATAAATATATAAGCAATTACCTTTATAGAATCAATTTCTTCTAAATAACGTTCTGCTTTGGATAGGTTTTTGGCCTTTTGCTCCTCAGTCCCTCTAAAATAGATCAATGTAAACAATGAATATTTAATTTATATTTTAGTCTATATTAAATTTGTACTTTTATTCATTTTATGGAACAAAATGTTAAAAAATCTAATTATTTTCAATGATTCCAAAAGTATGTGTAATTGATTTTGATATTAAAGTTTTACATATTTGATTACTTCCAAAGATGCTGAGAATTGTATTTTTTCTATAAAAATTAAATAATGCTAACTTACTTCTTTTTCTTTAGAGCAGTAATGACTCTGCAGAGTTTGTTGATCACTTGTACTTTCGTTCGCTTTACAACTTGGCGCATATTTACAATCTGAGATTTCACAAAAATATTTTTTAATATGTATTTATTCGTTAAACTTTTTAAATAACTGAAAAAAAGGCCTTAAAAAATGCAGATTTTTAGCAAATACTATAAACATAAAAAAAATAATAAAAGAAATAATCTATATCAGTGCTAATAAATCTAGATCATTATACCTATTTCTTTTTACAGAGTGGAGGATATTTAATTAATTAATGTATTGATTTTTGTTATTTACAAAAAAGGAGCCTAGATATCTGATTTATAAACATAATTATTGATAAAGAAAATTATCATAAAATACTTTTGAGGGTCTATTGTCTTATGCTAATTCATTTATTCAAGTACACCCCACTTATTATTTTGGATTCATTCTGACACATATATTTGTGTGTGTATTTTTCATAACTTTCACTTTTCTCATCTTTTTATTTAAATTCAAAATAATATTGAAAAATAAGTATGCTAAGTTTCTTTTTAGAATTTTTGCCTGATTTCACAAACATTGTAATATTTCAATGCATTTATATATCCAGAAAGATAGGAGAATATCAGGATGTAGTCTTTAGTTTCTGGGGATATCCTCAGCAAGTGCATTTTACTTAGAATATTAGATGAGACAAAATTTTAATGTATTTTACTCATAATTGATTCAAAATAAATTCATATAATGAAAGCTTTGATGGAATCTATAGCAGTAGAAATGTCCATTGTCAGTAAAGAGTTTTCTTTAATCCTCAGAAAATGATATTCAGAGAATTAGGGATGTGACGGAGCTGATAAAAATCCGCATCCGTTGGATTCGGCAAATATAAATCCATTGGATTTGAATGTGGATTTGGTGAAAGGGGGGGGGGTGTATCTAAAATACGTTTTTTAATTTTAGTTACGATTTCTTCGGCCGTGTTTGATCTGAAAATGGTAATTTTTCAAACACAGTGGCTAGAGTTCTGTCTAGACCGACTTCTTATTATTTTTTATCGGGGTCCGTCTATAGATGTGCGCTTACGCGACAATCGAGATTAACTTCCAACTCTTTAAACGATCGCCGACTTTAAACAGCATCATAAATCTTTTAACGTAATTTACTACCTTATTTTATCTTAACTCATAGGGATAAAATGAATATAAATAGTAGACTGCATTTCCCACAAAAATCCTATAATTGTATTAGTTAATTTTTTTCCAATGACGCACCCATAATAACTTTAAATAATTAGAGTTCTCATTCATTCTGTTTACAATAGAAACATACTTCTCCGATTATTAACAGCAAATGAAGTCATCAGCTTTTAAAAAGTTTTATAAACGAATAAAAAAGACATGTATAATTCTTTATAATAGTGAAAAAAAAATTATACAGTGTTTATTTGTTTAAAAAATGTCAGAAAAGAAATAAGGAATTTGTCACTTTTTCCCCCAAGCCTCCGTTGGTATTTAATATAAGTATAAGAAAAAAAACGTGTATTTTATATGGTTTCTGGGAAAGGGGGGGGGGGATAGATGCTAATTTAGTGCATAATTTTTTGTTTTACTCGTTACTTTTTGTAGTTTGAATGATATTGTTTTCCTCCGCCTTTATTAGCTTGGACAGAGCCGAAAAAATTAATAAAGAATAATTGCATGCAGACATCTTTACTATTAAATCTATGGACGGACCCCGAAAAAAAATAATACAGCGTCCGTCTAGACGAACTCTAGCCACTGCGTTTTTTAAATTAGAATCCGATCGGATTTTTTTCTAAATCCGTCGGATTCGAATTTGCTCAAAAAACGTCGAAGTTCGAATGTTGTCGGATTCGAATTCGAACTTCGTCACACCCTTACAGAGAATATAAAAACTTGCTAGATTGATCAGAGTATCAACAAGAAATAGGCAAATTGTGGCATGCAGGACAAATACAGCACATCTGGCTGTTTGATTCAGCCAGTGAATTTAACAGTAAGTACATTTAATTTATATGAAGTCATACAAGGACTCGTTCCATCTGTTCTTGGTCTGGTCCTTTTGCCCACTCCTAGGATAAGCTATTGTTATTAAAGATTGTCTGTAAATCAAATCCAATTTGGAAGACAAAACCAAAACTGTGATTAGTGGTAAGCTAATAATTTTACACTTCCTTAAAAAGTAGGCTATCAATAGAAATCATTAACCTCAGCAAAAATCTATACATATTTTCATGACTAAAGACCCCAGGTTAAAAGATAATTGAATTATTAAAAGGGAGCTACAAAAAAGTATGTTTTAGGAAAACATATTGAATTCTGACTTACTAAAGACTTTGTTAAAGGGCTTGTATTTGTTGCTTTTTTTAACTAGTTTTATTTGGTCACTTTTTACATGTTAATACGGTCTCAAACAGTTTTGCATTTTCTATGCATTTTCACATTCTTAAGAAGTTTATAACCTGGGTATAGCTATACATTTATAGCTTTTAAATTTTAATGTCGACAACAATTACCCAATAAATTGGATTACTTAGCCATAGCAAACTCAAGTGTCCAAGTGTTGTCTAATGTAAGGCTCTATATAAACTATTGAGTCTATCGGCCGACTATTCATTGTTACATTTTCGATTTTATTCAATGTAAACTTACTTTATTATTTAGACCCATCAAATCAATTGATGCACTCTTAGCAAAATCAATACTCCTTGAATCCATGGTAATTTTGTTTTAAAACAGTTAAATATTTATTGTTATTAAACACATGTATACATTTAACTTTTGCTTTAAGATTTTAAAACTGTAGTAACGTCCCTTAGTGAATGTTTTATACAGTGTTAAAAATATATTTCGCTTTTTTATTTCTTTCTTCTGATTTTCATTTTAAACCAAAACTTTGAGTGCAACTTCAAGTGTATTAACCCAGTCAGAAATGGCCCATCACATTGGCTCACTATGGGGGTGCGGGGGTGCGGGCCGCAATGGGTGACATCCACATAGGGGTGACACCAAAATGAACCATTCAAATTTCATATTAGAAAGAACTCGGTCTAGTCGGGTTTTATAACCGATCATAGTTAAAAACATAATTAGAGGCACATGGTGCAACCATGCAGAGCATTAGCACAGAGACCGCCATGCAGAGCAGTAGCACAGTGTGCCGCCATGCAGAGCAGTAGCACAGGGTGCCGCCATGCAGAGAAGTAGCACAGGGTGCCGCCATGCAGAGCAGTAGCACAGGGTGCCGCCATGCATTTGATGTTTCGATATTCATTGCTGAATGGGACTTCCTAGAATATCTGCCAACACTTTCACTGAGCATGCAATTATTTATCACTACATGTGTGTCTGTAGCTTTATGTGAGAGGAACTTTTCAAAACTGAAACTGATAACAAAATTATCTGCCATCCAATATAGGACAGTTAAGGCTTTTTGATCTTGCTCTGTTTTCTATTGAATGTGATATGGTGGAAATGTATTTACAGATTTGCAGCTTTGAAGACCAGGAAAGGAAAATTTAAAATAAATTTTATTTTCAAAATAACATATTTTGACTTGGCTTTCTGGCTGTTGCAGTTCTTCAATGTTTTAACGTTAAATTATATTGTGTAATTTGTTTTTTATCTTATATAACTAAAACTCATCAACTCATGGACCAATTTGAATTATTTCACAAACATTACAATTATTGGCGGTTTCTAAGATCTAGAGCAGGAATATTCGAGATATGTTCCATTGTTCATAGTGAAAGACTTGAGTGGGGTGGGAGGGAGAACACCCTGAATTTCCACACCGGGTGACACCAACCCCAGAGACGCCATTGGCCCATCACACTTGTAAATTTCTGCTTGACGTTTCTCAAACAATAATAGCTTCTACATTCTACATTACATATCGTCGTCGGCATCCGTTCGTCTCGAGAGACGATGGTGTAGCTAAGTTGAGTCTACAAAACACCGCCGGGAGTGGCTGTGCAGTCCGACTCGGGAGTGGCAATCCCTGCCGCACTTGTCACACTTGAAAATAGTTGGTTGTTGTAGTTGTTGTTGTAGCTGTTCTTTTTTCCGCTTCCGTCTTGTTCTTTTCAGGGCAGCATTATCCTGTCGCTCAGCCTCTGCGCGCAATGAACCCTGCCGGACAGCGAGCCTCCATGAGTGGCGGTCGGCTGCTTGGCTCTCTCAGGAGTTGGGGTTAATGGAGCACTCTTTCATATCCTTTTTGCAGGTGTCTTTGTAGCGCATTTTAGGTCACCCTGTTTTCCTCTGGCCGGTAACTAGCTCGCCATAGAGTAGGTCCTTCGGGATGCGGCCTGCGTCCATTCTTTTGACATGACCGAGCCATCTGAGGCGTCTCTCGCTGAGAACTGCAAACAAGCTGCTCATGTTGGCTCTCTCCAGCACCCCAGTGTTGGGGATCTTGTCTTGCCACTTTATCTGCAGTATACGTCGCAGGCACCTCATGTGGAAATTGTTTACCTTCCTTTCGTGCCTCGCGTAAGTGGTCCACGTCTCGCATCCATAGAGAAGGGTACTAAGTATACAGGCCTGGTAGACGCGCAATCTGGTATTTTCGGTGAGGCTGGGGTTTTCCCACACACGTTGCTTTAGTCTCGCCATGACTGTGGCTGCCCTAGCGATTCTGCAATCGATCTCCGGGTCTATGGATAGCGAGCTGGAGATGGTGGACCCAAGGTAAGTGAAGTTCTCGACGACCTCTAGGGTGTGCCCATAGATGTCAATGCTTGGGGGTGTATCTGTACCCTGTGCCATGACATTCGTCTTTTTCAGGCTGATAGTCAGTCCAAACTCCTTACATGCATGGGAGAGGCGGGTGACAAGCTGCTGCAGTCCGTCTTCAGTGTGTGATGTTAAGGCTGCGTCATCAGCAAAGAGCAGCTCGCGGATTAGGACCTTTGTGACTTTGGTCTTTGCACGGAGGCGGGCTATGTTATAAAGCTTGCCATCGGACCTTGTATGGATGTAAACACCCTCGCTGCAATCCTTGAAGGCGTATTGGAGGAGCTTGGAAAAGAAAATGCCGAAGAGTGTAGGTGCAAGGACGCAGCCCTGTTTTACTCCGCTGCTGACCGGGAAGGCCTCGGAGATTGCGCCATTGTAGCAAACCGTGCTATGCATGTTGTCGTGGAAGGACATGACCACTGCAAGCAGGTGTGGGGGGCAGCCAATCTTTTGCAGCAAGCTGAAGAGTCCGCTTCGACTTACTAGATCAAACGCCTTTGTGAGGTCGACGAAGGCGATGTAGAGTGGCACCTGCTGTTCCTGACACTTCTCTTGAAGTTGACGTAGTAAGAAGATCATGTCCACTGTTGATCGGCCAGCCCTGAAGCCACACTGTGACTCTGGGTAGACTCGGGAGGCGAGGGCCTGCAGGCGGTTTAGAGCGACGCGGGCGAAAGCTTTGCCGACGATGCTGAGGAGGGAGATGCCCCGGTAGCTATTACAGTCGCTCCGGTCCCCTTTGTTCTTGTATAGTGTGATAATTTTGGCATCCCTCATGTCTTGGGGGATATAGCCCTGTTCCCAGCATCGACTTAGGAGGTCGTGCAATGGCTTTAGCAGTGATGGTTTTCCGCTCTTCAGAACTTCTGGTGGGATTCCATCGCTACCGGGTGCCTTTCCGTTTGCAAGACAGTCGATGGCTTTGCTTAGTTCATCCACGGTGGGTGTGGTGTCTAGCTCCTCCATGACATATGCATTATCACTAATCTGGTTATATTTTTCTTGCAAAAGTCTATTCTTCTTTCTTATCTTAAAGCATATTTTTTTTAATTAATTGTCAATGGTGTGACTACTCCATATGATGCATATCACTTGAATAATTTGATGTTGTCTATTTGATGTTATAGTTGGGGGAAGTTAAAATATATACTTGTACTGTTTATTTTTTTACCTTTTTATCTCATTCTTCGTCTCTCTCTCTCACTAAAATAGATCAATGTAAACAATAAATATTTTTTTTGTTTAATGTATGTTAGAGACTCAGTTGATGACTTGAGTAATTTATTGTGAGCCGTATTGACATGGTTATGGTTAAGGGTTTGAGTCAGCTATGCCAGTTACCTATGTCCAATAAGGTGCCAACTCTTTATTTAGTCTATTTCTGTATTACCATAAGATTTTTACATTTTAATGAAAGGGTATTTTTCAAAAAGCTTTTTGTAATATTTTATTGTTGAAAAATTAACCTCCCTCCTCTTTTATACATCTACTAACTAAACACGCTACATTTTGTAGTGTTTAGCAATTATTTATAAATGAGGCAAGACAGTTACTGCAGTCAGGGTATTTATACTTGTTAAACTTCATATACAAATATAGAAAACCAACAGCATTATTTATTCATGTTGAGTGGGCACTTCATCTAAGTTGTATTAACTAACACATTGCCCTATGTATTCTTTTTTAATTCAACCACTTCTCTTGCCATGATACCTGGTGCCATATAATCTATATATGTATTTCACACATTATTTAAACATTTAAAAACAAAGTAATTTTCTTTGTTGTCTACAAGATTTTAACCAAATGACTCATAAGTTTTAAAATAATGCAAAGTCATTGAGAGTACACAGTGTTCAAATTTCAAATCATCCTTGAGAAGCTAGTGATTATTTCTGATTTTCCAAAACCATGATATAAACCACAGCGACCAGACAAAGCAAACTAAAGCGTATAACAAAAGTGAAATAAATGTATGATTGTAATGGGAAGGATCTTAAATTCTAGATCTCAACACTTTTTAAAAAACCAATATATTTCTTATATTAAGTTTGAAAACTCAGTCAATCATATCATGTTCTGATGGACATTCAGTGGTGAATGTTTCCTGTTCGTCTTATGAGACATTTGTAACAAACAAACATTTTTTATATATCTGTAAAAGTTTATTTATTTAAATGATAAGTAAACTATATTTTGTAAAAACAAGAATTTCATTCTGTGTAAAAACATTTTTTAGGAGTTAATATTGAAATATGATTGCTAAGAATCACTATGTAATTAAGTGAGTGGTAAGGAAATATAAATTTTCATCCACAATCCATTGTGAAATTAACTAGTAACAATGTCAAAATATATAGTGACAAACATTTATTTTATTTATAACTTTCACAAAATTAAATGTAAAAAAAAAAAAAAAAATGTAACACCATTAAACATAAATATTTATTAAAATAAATTAATTTTGATAGTAAAATAGTATGAGATGGCACTAAATGTAGAAGCTACAGCACAATACCAAGTAGAGTGCAATACCAAGTAGAGTGCAATACCAAGTAGAGCGCAATACCAAGTAGAGCACAATGCTGAGTAAAAAATAAGTTGGGTAAAGAGCTTTCTTCACAACCAGATCATAAATATTTTATCATTTCCTAAAATTTATTTTTTTTAGAGTTTAATATATAAACAATAAAGAAATACAACATTAGTAAAAAGATTTTTTTTTAAACTATCGTTATCCTAAAATTTTTACTGAATTCGTAATTCAGTAAAGTATGCAAACATTAAATGAAGTATTTTGATTAATTAAGAAAACACTTTAACTTTATGAGATAATTACTATCATAAAACTAAACAAGTCAATAACTATAAGATAGTGTGTGAAAACATTTGTCATAAATATACTGATAGAGAAGAGTTAAAATTACTATATGAAAAGTTTGAAAAAAAAGAGTTAACAAATTAATTAACATGAGTGATGAATAAATGTAAACAAAAATATAATCACTGGATTTTCATTGGTATCTTTTTTTTCTGAGAGACAAAATTTACGTTCATTGTCTTTAATATTCTTTGCTTTAGCATATTATGTTCATTCACATTGCTTGCAAATATATTTTTAATATAAAAAAGAATTAGAGATATATCATATATGTATTTTCTGAGCAATCAATAATAAATACAAAAATAATATTGCATTAAAAAAACATCAACAAAAATAAACCCATTTTAAAATTCATCAACATTTACTGAAGGTGAATATGAATATGCCTTTTTTTTAAACAAAATAATTATACATAAAAATTGAAAATGGAAAATATCAATCTATGCCTGAATGTTCAACAATTAAGAAACTCATGTAACAAATATATCCAACACTATTTTATAAGTTATCTTAAAAGTGTAGCAACTGAACAAATATTTTATAAAGTTAGAAATATAAATAAAGAAAACTAATAAACACATCAATTTATTTTGAACGTTCCAATTAAGTACATGTAATTATTAGTTTCTGAGTAATGGCCCAGCTTGAAGCAATAGAATGATTTACTATTTTATTATATATCTGGATATTTACAATTAAACAGCTGCTGTGCTCTGGTTAGTCTTACAATATATTATTATTTGTAAAAATCATCATTTTAGATCTACAAAATAATTGCTTGAGGTGTGTTAAAATTATGAAAAGAAACAATAAAATGCTTCCTTTTTACCCTTTTGTGATTAAATACTGGTATTGATTAATATATATTATTAACCACTAATAAAGAAACATTTTTAACATTTTGATAAGTACATGAAAAATATATGTAACTATATATTATTAACTAAGGAAATATAAATGTAATCAATCAACATGACAAAAATATTCAATGATTCAGTGCTTACACTTCTGATAATTATCCTAATACCAAAAATCTTCTATTCCAAACCGCACAAACTATTCAACACAAAATACTGTACATTCATTTAAACTACTCCATATCTTAACATCAATTTGTCATTTAATCAATATAATCTTAATACATAAAGATGCTGTACTAAAATAGCAAGTTTAAGAAGATACCAAGCTAAGTATCAGTACAGGGATAGTAGATTGACAGCTGAAAACAATGAGGCAGCAGTTGCTTATGGCCTCCATGTTGCTGACAAGGCCATATATATGGGACATGAAAAAATTGTTCCAAAAGTGGTTAAAGGTACAATATATGATATATATAAAAACATATCTTTAAAGAAACTTCAAAGTATAGAAGTAATAAAATCTCATATGCTGGCCTTTGACATAAAAATGTAAATAATTTTGCCATTGTTATTAAAAGTGTCACTACTCTTTTATGAAGTGGAAAATACAATTTCGCTTTCTACTTTATGTATTAATTCTTTAAAATGCATATATTAGTTCAATTTTTTTATGGGCCGGTCCAATGCAAAATAGATTTTTTTAAATACATTTCTGCTAAAAAAAAACAAACCAGAATTATAATTTTCTTTTCCTAAACAATATTATAATAAAAAATTTCATGTATAATTAAAAAAAACAAATCGTCATACCAATTAAGTATTGCATTTCTGATAATGCTTAAAATCTTTTAATTATATTATAATATCCAGAGTATTAAAAAATTAAAGAATTTAATTAGAACAAGAATACATATGACAATAAATAATTTAGAATAAGACTATTTCTACAAAACATCTGCTTTAACAAACAATTAAATGGATAGTAATTCAATGATGTACATGTGAAACCAAAACCAATTTAACAATATATTTAGTTAATCTTTTATGCAAAGGTGATATCCAAACTGATGAATGAATTACAAGCTTAAAGAAATTTAACTGGCTGTATAATTCTTTATACTAATAAATATATGCATAGATTATTATTTTAGAATTCTTGGGGGAAAAAAATAACATATAGAAATGACTTATGATGTGAATTATCATCACAACAAATATAATAGAAACATTTTAACAAGTATTTGGGCCTTAAGTTTAACTGCCAAAAAAAAAAGATTTTACAAATAAAAAAGAAAATAACAGGACCAATAATCATTACAAAATGAAACAGTTTGAAATTTTGACAGCTTTCTAGAGTTTTTAGCAAGTTTCTTAGAAAAATTTTAATAGCACATTAAAACAAGAGAAGCAGAAAAAAAAATAGCACCGATGAATAAAAAAATACAGTATAAGGCAGAGGTAATTTTTTAAAGTTTTAACCTGATTACCATATTGGTGACTTTACTTCATGAGCTTAGTTACTTAACATTTACAGAAAATAAGTATTGTAATAATGAAGTAAATACGCTGTATATTATTGGTGCATAAATGATTTAGAAAAATTTAATCTATTTTCTATCACATAAGCATTGTAATATTGAAGTAAATAAATTAATTCCTAATAAATAATTTTGGAAATGCTAATTTTTATATACTTTTATTTACAGTTGTTAATCATGCTTAATTTTAAATTTTAATTTGAAAACAATGTTTAAATATTAAAAACAATTACCTAAAAGCTTATTTTTCTTTATCTGATTAACTGTTACATTGGTAATTCATCAATAAAACAAGCTATTACAGTTAAGAGTGCATAAAGTTTGTATGTTGCTTATCCTCGAGGTACTACCATTTTTTTTCTGAGGAGGCTTCAAAGGAATTCCTGTTACTCTATAATTTAGATGATATGAACTTGGGAAGATCATTAGGGGTTAACCTACTGTAAGTTGATTTTTCATTATCCAAAAAGTATAGTGCATCTCCGACCTTGCTAAGGTCAAAGCCTTCATTTACGAGTTCAACTTTTCTCTGTTTAAAGGTGCCAGTAAGAACTGCTTCTTTCAAATGACGCAGAAATAAAGGCCTGGCATAAGTGGGCAGCTGGTCACATATATGGTCATATAATTCTTTTAACTCCTTTTCACCCAGTGTTATTCCTTGTTTAAGAGTGATAGCTATCATCCCTGCTCTACCATCGTGACCTGCAAGTAAGAAAAAAAAAATGAACATAGGTTACAATCAGAATGCTGTTTATTCCATCAAAAGAATAAGTTTAAAATTTTTTTAAGGAATTGAGAAAACTTTGTTAAGTAAACTTTTTTTTTTTTTTAAAAGAAGAGCAGAACATTGGTGACCAATACCCCTAGGTCATAAACAATGTATTTCATGAACAGGCTTGGCGTTCTTAGAGATTTGATGATTTTTTAAGCCTTTTTTAACATGCCATAAATTGCTCCCAAGAAAACAAAAATTGACAGTGTCTGCAATCATTGAAAAGGATCACAATAAAGTAAAAAAAAAAAAGAAATTAGTAGAATCAGAGTGGGATTTCGTGATGTGGTTTTTTTGTCAAAAATGCAAATTACATCGGCTCCTAATATAACAATTAGCTTATTATATATATCATTATGTAACAAAATTTTGCTTGACTTCAATTTCATGTGTTTCTTGCATGAATCTGATGTGCTGATTCCAATGGTGGCATTAGTTTTTATGCTGCATCAACTGCTTCTCTGTAAATTTCAGATTATGTTTTTTTTCGCTTATATTATTTTCATGGAAATAGCGGGTATATTTTTTAAAACGTTGACCTAACTGGATCGAACATTATAATGCAACACTAAACCTCAGTGATCATCGGTTACTGTGTGTTATTAATCAACGAGTTGATATAATAGCTAATTCAATATTTCTAAATAAGTTACCGTATTTAACAAACAGCATGACTAACAGAGGTTGCAAACTGACTCCAGACTGTTTTTGCTACTGTATGGTGGGCATATCAAAATATAAGAAGCAAGTAGACAAAAAAGCTCTGGTGTATCTGAATATCCCATCTTCCATTACACCAGTGTCACACGATGAAGATTTACCCATCCTAATTTCACCTGTCAACGCAGAGGCTGACGATATAAACCCATGATTCTGATGAAGAGAGGGATGATGATGATGATGACTGGGAGGGATCGCATACCGAGTTTCATGGACAGCCCCATTTTCCTAACCAGAAGGAATTAGACAACTTAGTGACTTGAATCTTACAAAATCTGGTGCATCACAGCTGAAAGAATGGAATTTACTGGATCCCTGTTGTAAAGTGTCAATATTCCAGAAAAGACATGTACCAAACGCTAAATTTTATACTGTTGCTAACTCCCTATGTTACTGTATGGACGTTTCTGAACTATTTGACGAAATTGGTTTTAAGCATTGTCCTGAGGAATGGCGTCTTTTCATTGACTCTTCCATGAGTCTTAAAGCAGTGCTTCTTCACAACAGAAATATTAATCCTTCGATTCTTTTCCTTTTCCTGAATCCAAATTTTTTGGCTTTAATGTTCAATGATGTTTCTGATTTGATTATTTTTCATATCCTTTTTCCCTTTCTTTGGACTCACACTCATCAAAAATGATAACATTTCTCACTTTTCTATCAACACAGTCCTCTTTCCATTGAGAATTCTGCTTCCCTCACCCTAGGGCTCTCCGTTTGTAACACTGGATCTATAGCATATAAGAAAATATCATTTTCAGTAATCAAATCTTGCCCAGGCTGCTTCGAGTTTTATTTTCCACATTCCCTTTTTTTTTTCTATTTATTCACCCCCCCCCCCCCATTTATTTTTGAAATAAGCACATCTGATTTCATAAAGAAACACTGAAAAATGCAGCCAAACAGAGTGTAATATTTCATAAACAATTAGAATGTCATGAAAGTTTAACAATTTACCTGGTACCGTCACGCCATAGGCATTTGCATCTTCAATAAATGACAAAGCAGTTATAACATTAGATAATTCTGTTGTAGAGACATTTTCTCCTTTCCATCTGACATGAAAAAATAAATATTGAAAAGTTATTATTGGATCTAAAAATAAATACAAGATTTGATCTGTATATATCATTTAGAAGAAACAACAAATTTTATAGTATTAAAAACAAACATTCTTAGTAGTTTGCACTGTGGTATTTCATATATCCTTTTCTGAAAAATAATTTAAGGATGAATATTCTTTAAAATAGAACAGTAGTTAACAAAAACTAAGAAAGATGGTAAAAATATCTCACCTAAAGGTATCTCCAATCCTATCATTGAAATATAAGAAGTAATCTTTATCCAAGATAAAAACATCACCAAAATTGAACCACAAATCTCCTTTAGCAAATGCATCTCTAACAATCTTCTTCTCGTTAGCTTCTTTTGAACTACGGTATACTGTGAGTGTACCATTCTCAATTAAATCATCACGAACTTTGGTTAAGAAAAGTCCAGGTTCACCTTCAAAAAAAAAGATGTATGTACTTAATGTGTGGCAGTTAATAAATTTTATTACTTACTTTTAGTTAATTATGGAAAGTTATCTCACCTTGTCCATTACATTTAAACTAAGGGTTTACAGAATTACTTTCCTAAAACAGTAAACCAAATTATTTTTAAAATGACTTACCAATGCCTACTTTTATGCAGAATCCATTCTTGTCTCTAATTGGCTGGGCTGTAGCATAGTCAAACTTCACAAGGGCCTTAACATCAGGGTCAATTTTAGACTAATAGAAATACAGATCAGTGTATACATGAAAAAGACCACAAGATGATAGTAATACATGTGTAAGTGTTTAAACAATATATGCAAAAAATAGAATTAGTCAATTATAAGCGTCTTTTGTAAAATATTAATTGGGCAAATTAAAATGGCTAAAGTATGCTAAAAATCTATCAAGAGTGGGACTTTATATTTTACTGATGTAAAACTTGAAATATGTCTCTTTGTTAAATTTATTTTCCTAAGTTATTTTACTGGGATGGCCAAATGTAGCTTTTTGTTTGGTTTAGTGTGGCTTGCAAAGGTGTTTTAAATTTTTTTCTTTACATGTTTTAAAAGCTATTTTTATTGAATATTTTGAAACTAATTAATTATCCAATATTTTATTACAAGGTTTGGGTCATATCCCTTGTTGCAGCTCTGGCTAGTATACAGCATCCCTTGGATTATCAGTGGTACTCAACAATGACATATGTAGTATTGATAGCTGGCTATTTGGAAGTACTTAACAGTCTATAGAAAATAGATTTCCATTAACTAATTAACAAAAGGAATGCGACACGTTCATAAAGCAGAGTTCGATGCATATGGCCATAGTACTTGAATTCTGTAAATAAGAAAATGGTCTAAGAAACTTAGCGAAGTCAATTCCATTTGATAGGAAAAAAATACAAGCATTTCTTAAA
This sequence comes from Bulinus truncatus, assembly GCA_021962125.1. Taxonomy (NCBI): domain Eukaryota; kingdom Metazoa; phylum Mollusca; class Gastropoda; family Planorbidae; genus Bulinus; species Bulinus truncatus. The sequence goes on from JAGDYQ010000007.1 coordinate 14,650,503, forward strand.
TTGCTGGGAAATAAAGATTTTAAGAAAAATAGATAAACTCATAGTGGGATGGCAGAGTGGTGTAGATACCCAACTGTCAATCTGAAAGTCCTGGGTTCAATCTTCAGAGAGAACTTTGGAATTTTCCAAGGTGTTACTGGTCGTCCCACAAGTCCACCCAGATTTAAAATGGGTTCCTGACTTAAGTTGGGGAAGTAAAGGCAGCTGGGCGTTGTGCTAACCACACAATCCCTTCATATGCAGAGGTTATAGAAACAGATGAATTCTACACTTCATTTGGCCTGATGGCCCGTGAGGGCTAAGGGAACTTTACTTACTACTACTTACTAGATAACTCATAACTGGATATATTTTAAAGGATATGTGTGCCAGTGCAGATTCCTTAATTAAGGACTCAAGAAGCAACAATGTGACAAAAGAATGGAAAAAAGCTATCTTGACAAAATAAAAGATGATAATGGAGCCAAGTCCATAGAATGTTGGTAGACAAACAAACAAAATAAAAGGCAAAGCCCACACTGATTGACTGACATCCCTAATACTCCAACTTCCTGTGTAGATAGATGGCTGAAATTTGGCAGGCTCATTCAGCTTACTTACAACAGTTAAGCAGGTTTTATTTTAAAAAATCTATCACTAACAGTTTTAATGATCACTATATACTTGTATAAGCATGTTAAACTTTCTTATTTATGGCCCATAGATGCAGTTGCTGAATGCTTGCACTGGGTTTGAACACAGAAGGTGTGGTATGTTTATTATGGTACTCATTTCTGATCAAACCTATCTATTGTTTGTTTATTGCAATTATAGATGGTGTGGAGTATTTTAGATTTACTTATCCTTTATGTATCCTCTTTAATGTGTATCATTATCATCATCATCATACCCTTAACCAATGGTCTCGTTGGGGGAACATATGGAAACATAGACATATTTCTCCATAGTTGCCTTTCCTGCACAGCTGTCTTTAATTCGTTCATTATTAGCCCTGTCCATTCTTTTATATTGTCAAACCAACATTTCACCTGGCGCCCTCTGCAGTGGCATCCTTCTACAGTTCCTTGAAGAATGGTTTTTTGGCAGGCTATTATGCCTTAACACATGACTGAACCATGTATCTTGCGCTGCTTGATGGTTGCCATTATTGTTTCCCCGAGGGCTCGCAATAGAGGATATTCTTTCCCACACATACTCATTGGTCTTGCATTCTAGGTAGGAGATACAAAGGGTTTTCCACATGAATTTATTTTCCAATGCCTGCTAGAAGTGTCCATGTCTCACACACATATAGGGCAATGGTTTAACCAGGGCTCTGTAAAGTCTGAGCTTTGTTGGCTGGCTAATGTTTTTGCTGGTCCAGATTCTGTTTAATTTAGCCATTGCTGCCATCGCTGACACAATGTATATCAAGGTGATAACCTTTGATAGAACAACAGTCATTAAATGTGGCTGCTTTTTCCATTCTCTGTTTTACATATTTCACAGGTATATCAGGCTCACTTTTGATATATGGAGAAATATTAAGTCTTGTGTACTGAATTACAGGGAGACGTTCTAGGTGTGGAGTGATAACTGTACATGAAATAATTATACTATTCATTATACTGGTTTATGATCAGAGAACCTCAAGATATTACTATCCTTTTCTTCTGAACTTTATGACACTTATTTTTTTAGTTAATATGTAAAAAATTGAGATTAAAATACAACTAAATCAGAAGAAACTAAAAGCTGAAAATCATGTCCACTTCAAAGATTCTATTGACTAATTGACACCAATGTGATGGAACTTGACCAGGCTGTGAGGACCTCTGTATAAGTACAAGCGTACTCAAGCCGCAATGACCAACAATGTCCATGCTGACCTTTTCATCACATTTACCTACAATCCTAAAAGGACTGAAATCACTGAATTTCTCCATCATCATCAAAAACCTCATGATCGCCACAACATTGTCATATATTTCATCTGAAAATATGCAAAATGATGGACTTTCTAACCTGAGTAAACTTTTTCTGCTGTACCATTCACTAATATACACCATAGAATGGAAAAAGCGTGGTCTCATCAGTGAACACATTGAATATTATCTTAAGGATATGATTATGTCAGCTGTCATAGATCAAGTGATCTATACAGAGATCCAAGATCCTCAGACTGACCCTGCCCTCCACAAAATAAAATCCAACTTGATTCATGGCCCATGGTGACTTCAAAATTAACTCTCCCTGCATGATCAAGACATTATATGCAGGCAAATACACCCACATACCTTCATCTCAGAAACTTAAAAAATAATTATATATATCTATAAAAGTTTCTTGTATTTTAACTGACTTTACAAAGACTTATTATTTTTTTTTATATAACTTTAAGGCAGTAATTCTCTGCTGCAAAGCGCAGGTATTTTGCTAGTTTGCAAACTATACAAACTAGTATACTTCAATAAAAATTGTATATCTCTTTAAAATCAATGGGTATATCATGCATGAAAACCTTGTTAAGTGGGTTTTTTTTCCTAGTTTTAATTTTACTGGTATTTTGATATAATGTCTATATAAAATGATTTTAAATTATTGTACATGTAAAACTATTAACTAAAATGTTAAAAACTATTCAAGTTATAGCATAATAGTACTTGAGAATGATAAAACAAAAAACAATCTCTTCCAAGTTTTACATAAAGCATGTAAATGAAGTCTCAAAATTGTAAATAAAAAGGTATTTTAAGTCTTTGAAAAATTATCACAGCAGTATTTTGACATACCAGTAAAGGAGATAGGCGCCCTATAGCTCCGGGAACACCAGATAGGTTGATAAGCAGAGTAATACCTTCTGTGGCACCAAAAAATTCTCTAACTATTGGAATGTTAAACCGTTTGATGACATCTTCCCAAATGTCCTTTCTTAAACCATTACCCAAAGCTCCTCGAACTTTGTGCATAGTTTCATATTTGCTCTGAAATAAATCACAAACATGAAAATAACTAAATTAATCAACAATTAATGGTGCTAAGCCTGATCACAAAAGAAAAAACCTGTTATAATTATTTTCTATTTCAGATAATTTTTAGCTCTTAATGTCCTAAAGTTAATTTAATACTTTTTTTAATTAACATGTATGTTTACAAAATGAGATGTGTATTTTCTCAAACAATAAGTTTTATATTACATGTATAACTTTTTTCTTTCCCAAAAGATTTCTGTATTGTTTAATAAATCTTTTTAGAAAATTAACTAAATCATCATACAAGACTTGTTAAATCTTGTTTTATCATTTCATTTTTGTTCCATCTAATTAAAGAAAAAAGCCTTTTTTTTTTTCCAAACTAAAATAAAAATTACCTACTGGAGGTTGAGCCAGCAAATATCTAAACAACTCTCCAATGTACTGGATGACAGATACATTATACTGACAACAATCAGACCAAAAATGACTTGCAGAGAATTTTTTTCTAAGCAGTATTGTGGCGCCTAAAAATTTTTTAAAAATTTTATTTAAATGTTTTGTTTGGTAAATGGTAAAAAAATATTTGTTAAATACAAGGATTTCAATTAACTAATAAATAAACCTGTTGCAATTGCTCCATATAAACCTATTCCTCCACCAGAACTATGATATAAAGGCAGTACAACATAAAGAACATCTGTACTTGATAAGTCCACAAATAAAAGAAGTGATGCAATGCCCAAACTTTTAGAATGGCTGATGATGGCAGGTTTTGGATTACCTAGAATAAAAACATGCCGACATAATCAGTTTTAACTACACTAGAACTGTGTAAAAATAGCACAATGATTTAGATTTAGAAGTTAACTTTTTAATTCATAATTATTTCTATACAAACCATAATTAGTTTACAATCTAATTTTTGTCTAATGACATTCTTAAAAAGTTCAAGATTTATAAGATTTTTTTTAGATGAATACTTGAAATATTAAATAACTAAACATAGAAGAATTATAAAATATACCTATCAAAGAATATTTCATAAAGTTTATAAGAAAAAATATCAAATCAATTTTTTTTAATACATTACCAAAGCTTTAAAAAAAATGCACATTTTTCTAATTAAAGGATAACATACCAGTGGTTCCAGATGTATAAATATAGCAACATGTATCTTTTAGTGTTAAATCTTTCCGTACAACACTACTTATGGGAATTGGCAGTGTTTCAAACATCAAAGAATCGAATGAATGGAATCCAACAGGAGATGGTAGAGAACCCAAACCTTGAACAAACACTTTAATATCACCTAAACTTTCCACAACATCACATACAGCTTCTAGCAATGCATTACCTGACAAATGATAAAGTCAAACTTAAAATTCTAATTAAAGAATAAATTATCAATTAGCTAACAACCAAACTATTTACTTGCAAGAAAGCAAATAATTTTGATTTATTTTAGTTAGGGTCATGCAGTATGAAAAGATAAACTGCTTTGACTGCTGAGTAACATCTTAGAGAATAGATTTTTTCTCCAGTGCACTTCCTTAAAGTGCTCCACTTGTGTAGTCATCATGTGCCTATAATATTTACTATAATGTATAAATTACCGTTGAGTCCGATTAGTAAATGCACTGAGACAATAACCCATCTGAAGAAAAAAAGCTTATATCCTTCACATAAAAAAAAAGATTATGGTGAGCCAACAGATAGACACAATGCCATTAATAGCAATGAAGTATTGAAAAACAGATTTAAAAATTTTACAGAACATTGGTGAGGCAGGGATATTTAAATGTTTTTTTATTGCAATACTTTTTTCAATTTATGTTATATTTATCAAAAGTTAAAAAAATATATTAAATATTATATCAACCTATTTTTATATAAAATAGAAATTTTAAAAATAACAGTACATTTATATTACAATAACATATTTTTTTAATCACAACTTCATAATAATAATGAGATTTTGACCTTATTTAAGCTTTCAAACATTTCAATCGACATTGCAGAGATTATAGAAAGACTTCCCTCCTAAATATTTTCATATTTTATTTGCCTAAATGTAATAATCCTTAAACTTTACAGGTTCTAGAATGTTCAATGCTGTTTTATTCCACACATAAACACCATGCCATTCAGACACAAAAAATCTACATAACTTTCTAGCATAGCTTCTGAACTACAACTTATTAGGCCTTCAAGAATCAGCCTTAATTCCTTCTGTTTCAGTTTATTTTTTAATTTTGAGTAGTAATTTACTCCCTTCCTGCTTCATTTGGATGCCAGTTACCAGTCTTCTTAATAGCCTCAAGTTCATTATTTTCTTATTTTATATTTTAAAATAATTCTATGCGGCTCTGTAAGGAGTGAACATAACCCACTGGCCATGTCTAGTAAACAGATGCAATAAATCTGTCCATTCTACTCTGTACTAAATTCACAAATGAGCCAGATGGTCATGCCTACTATTTTGTATTACTAAATAATTACTTTCTAACAATGAAAACAGACATAGATCTATTTCTCTATACTTAAATGACATTTTTCAACAATTTTACCTATGTAAGTTTATGGTAAAAAATACTAATCAAAAAAAAAAAAAAAGGAAGCCTTGGAATGTTTTACTCAAACCTGAACTATAAAAGGAGTGTTTAAACCAATGATGATGAGGTTTTTCAGGACCATATTAAAGACAAAACTATCTATTTATGAATGTATGTTTTGTTGGCCAAATAGTTATTAATAAATAACATTTAAATAAGATGTATCATAATATGCAGGAATTGCAAACATTAGTTTTTATTATATGTTCTCTTAACTATGCCATTTTTGTTGGCGGATCTTTGTTAAACTAAAAAAAAAATAGGAAGGAGTTTAAAGCAAGGCAGGTATGCTTCCTGAGGCTGACACTGGGGTGAACAGTAGATTTACTAGTGTACAATCTAATACAAAAATATAAATAATTTCAATTCTCTGAAATGATCAAATTTTTTTCTCACCTGGGCCAACAATGAAATATTTAGGTTCAGCAGCCAGCACACTGTGTATTAAAGGTTGTAAGCGTAGATTATAGTTAATAAGTGCCACAGCTATTCCTAGTTTTTGCAACCCTGTAAATATCAATTTTAACAATGAACAATCTTGTGTTGAAAGTTAAAAATAATATTGAGTTCAGTGACACAAGCACAACAGAACTGCAATCTCTAACTTAAAAGACAATATTAATAAGAAAGAATAATATTCAAAGTTTAATTACCCAGGAATGTCCAAATAAATGATGGCTCATTCTGTATCATAATAGCCACACAATCACCTTTTCCTAGTCCCCAACTCTTGGCAATGTTTGCAACCTTACATGCTAGCTGGTCAACAAGTTCAAATGTGTAAACATTATCCTCAAAAATTATGAAAGGCTTTTTTGGAGTTTCTGACACATGTGTTTCAAATTTGTCAATGAGGAAAGACTTACAAAGTAAATCTAGTTGTTTTCTAACTTTTCCTCCATGTTTTATAAGCTTCATATCATGTTCTAACCACGGAAACATAGTTTTATATGTAACAAAGCCAGCGCTTGTCACTCCTGCTGTTCCAAATAACAATTTCTGATAAAACTTCATGTTTTTTGCCCAAGTCACAAAAGAAAAGCCTCAATTCAGGAATTTAAATCTGAGTTAAAATGGAAATTAAAAAATAGTAAAAATATTAAATGCTACTCTTGTAATGAATATATAATTATATAGCATATGACTGTAGTTTTTACAAACTTAAAATATAATAAAAATACAAGAATTTTGAAGAATGGTCCACTATGGCATGGCATCGACTATAGACATGGTTGTTAAGATGTTATAACATTTTTTTACATGGTGAAGAGACTGAAGACTGAATGTCACTAGCCTGACTCACTGTCACTCAGTGATTGGAACTCTTGATTACCAAAGCTGCAAAGCAAACAAAATTAGTTTCAGAACAACCACCGACTCACAGAACAACCGTAATTAGTGATTTCTGGTATAAGAGCCTTTAAGTAAGTCTACACTCTACACAAATAATACTTGTTTAGATGAAATAAAAGCTATCATAATATATAAGTTAACATTCATAGTATTTATTTTTAGCAAATATAATATATCTGAAATTCTTATATCTACAAGAAAGTACCAACAAGACAAGCTATTATGTGACTCGAGTAACTGAAGCCTAGATGTAAAATTGGTGTTTCACCACTAGTAAGTTATAGTGTAGACATAGTGCAACAATTAATAATTACTAATTAAACTATAATTAATTTATATAGCCCTACTTAATATTATTATATACTATACTGACTATAGTAGTCTATATAGTCTATAGTCAAATAGTTTGACAAATTATTTTAATAGCAATAAATACTCAGTTTGAAGCTGTGCTGTATATCAAATAATATGCACATATCAAGTTCTAAAATATAGCCCAGCATCGGTACCTATAAAGTTTATGAAATTATCTTTAGAAAAATTTAGTTCACAGAGTAAATGAGATTATGAACAATACTCCTATTTATTGTACGTGTAACAAGTTCGCAGATATCGAGCAAAGTTCAAGGGTCTCGTAAGGGGGGCTACTCTATCATTTGCTTTTAAATTGTATGGTCTTTTTACCATACTAGTAAACTATATTATTAATAAGTATTAACAATGATAATGCCATATCTTATTATATTAATAAATTAGCAATACATTATTTTTTAATATTTTCTCAATGTCAAAAGTTTAGTAACAATTTTCAGCCAATGTCAAAAGTTTAGTAACAATTTTCAGCCAATTTATACTACATACGCGACTACAGCTTAGATTTTTTTTTTTAATAGACCAGGGATAATTGCGTATGAGGCCAATGTACTATTATATTGTAGGTCATTGAGAGCTGTAATCCAGCTTTTCATATAATATATAGCAAACAAAAATATTACCCATAGTCATTAAATCAAAAACAAATAAAATAGCAAGAGAAAAAATGATTCATTACGAGCAGGGCTCGATTTACCGCCGGGGATATCCCAGGCACTGATAACTGTCATCCCCGGCTCTGCTTTAGCTAATATATCCCTGCCGGGGATGAAACCATAGACATTTATCCCCGGCTCTGCAGAAATGTGTGTCCAACCCCGGCACTAATTTTTTTCCTAAATCGAGCGCTGATTACGAGCCGAACTAATAGCAGCATTTTGGTACCGTAGAGGCGT
>JAGDYQ010000007.1:14659189-14694614 GCA_021962125.1 Bulinus truncatus
AAAAAAATACCTGTCTTTTCTTGGGCCTCTCACAAAAGCCCAGTCAACATTTATTTTCTGTCCCAGAATTTCTTTGCCATTAAGAGCTTCCATAGCTGCCTGGGCTTCTTTAAATGTTTCATATTCAACCAAAGCATAACCCTAAATTAACAGGAACAAGAAAATTTAAAAATTACATGCACTGGGGTTGTTATCAAAGACACAAAACTATAGAAACAAATTAAAATATGCCTAAAAAAAGAATAATCCTTTAAATATTGATAAAATTTTGTATTGAATCATGAAACATAATTTTTGTTGCAGAATGAACAAAAACTGCATGCTATGGCTTGAAATTATGCTTAACCAATAAAATACAAAAAATTTTTAAAAATTAAATTTTTCAATAATTCTTTAAGAAAACAAGTGTTGGAAATTTTTTTTTTTTTAATATATAAAAAAAAGTAATATTTTGTCTCTTATCTGTATGTTCAGACAGTTTTTGTTACTTTGTCATATACTTTTTTAACACTGATACACTGTGAAATGAAACATAAGATGAATGTATTATATTATTCATTAAGATAAAATACCTTAAGAAAACCTGTCCTTCTGTCAAGATTAAGATGCAAATTCTTTATTTCTCCATATTCCCCAAATTTTTCATATATGTCATCTTCCTGTGACTCTTCATGGACACCAGTTACAAAAAGGATCCACCCTTCGACAGCTGAAATGTAAACTTTTAATTAGCAAAAAAATAGAGAAGACATGGGCAACCTCCTCTTTGCTCATTCACATCAGGGACGTTTACACTTAATTAAAATTAGTTCATGTAAACATTTCACCCTACTGCTGTTGGTGTGGTCCTATCGTCAAATAAAAGAACTCATAAAAGGTGGCAATTTGAAAAAATCAAACAAAGGAAACTCAATTCCAGTTGCAAAAGTTTGTAAAATAATACCCCCTCACCAATTTTCCAATAGTTTTTATCTTAAAATCTTTAAAAAAAAGACGTACTAACTCAATTTTGGTTTCAAAGCAAACTGAAGATTAAAAACTGCTTGTGTTTAACAGTCTGAATAAAGAGACAACCAATTATTTTTTTTATTTAACAATTTGTGTGCGTCTATTATGGAAAAAACAGACTTATACATTTTTTATATCAAATTAAGTATTTTTCCTTTAGATTGGCAACTGCTTTTTGTTAAAAGTAAAGCAACCTGAGTATTAAAAACTGCTTGTGTTTGAATGTAATTCGTATATTGGGCAGACAAAGTTACTATAAGTCTTGCTCATGACTGAAATGGAGAGAGTATATGCCCTATGTCAAAAGTCACTATTCAAATAACTTATTCACAATTGATTTTTGCTTTTTAATATACAGCTGCTTAAAAAATGTACACAGTAACAGTTCTGGTACTTACATCTCTGTGGTCCTGGACCATCAGATTCGCCGTGATCAAGTTCCATGGCTTCATAATGATCAACACCACTGCGAGTTGGTCCCTCTGTTTCAAAAAAATAAAGTATAATTTAATTATCATATAATTTTAAAATGTATTTGATATGTTAACAGTTGAACAAACCAGAAAGGCAGATTGTGAACATACTTGCCAAGCCTGTCAAAATGGCAGGGTGTGATTTAAAAAAAAAAAGTACAGAAAGCAGTGGACCAAAATAAATTACAGTAACTTGCAACCTTTAGTACAAGTATAATCCTGTCATTGTTTTTTTTTTGAATTATAGAAAAGAGACTTCCATTATTTCTAATTAAAATAAAATATACCAGAGGATTAAAAAAAAAACACAACAAAGATATAACATTTCTCATGTAAATCTTAACTCTATCAAAAACTGGTATAATTGAACCTGCACTGAATTTCTCAAATCATAGTCGAAATTCCCCACATTTTTCTCATGGCGCCTCCACTGCCATTGCACTATCGGCTAAGGTGGGGCAGTATAAAACAGCCCCATAGGGTTTTATAAAATCTAAGGGATAAACATCTTATCCTTATCGGGACTTCACAGATAGGCCACTAACATTTATGCCACATAAAAATGAACATAGTTTCATCTTTATATACATAGGTAAAAGATTGGGTTTTAACCATCTCATTACGGGAGTAAATGTTTTTTTTTACTACTATCACTTAGTGACATGAACTGCAGCAACTTATATACCTATGGGCTATTAAAAATAGGGTAAAAATATCAACCTTGCAATAAAATTATATTCATACTTGTCTGATTAATAACTTTTTATAACTCAATTTATAACTCTTTCACAGATAGAAAGATGATTCATTTCTTTATAATGATATTTAAGGCATATGTCTATTACTTTAATAGTTACAGCTGTTTTTTTACACCCACTCAATTTTTCAGCAAAATTTTTGCTAAAGTCCAAAAACCCTCAGTAATTGCAAGATATCTCTAATCGCCCCCCAGTGGGTTAAGTGAAAGATTCTAAAACATCATTAATTGGAATCCAAAATTAGTACATAAACCTACTATTCAATGCCTTTAAGGATTTATGCAAAAGTAAAAGCTCTTCAAATTTTCCACTTCAATAAATCATTTTATCACTGATGATTACATAATTATATATTTTAAATACAAGATTCCTCACCGCCTCCAAATCCCCTTCCTTTGCGCTTTTTAGCTTTTTCTTTTAATTTCTGTAAACCTTCTGAAAATAAATAAAAAAAAGAAATTACATTATTTTTGTGGTCTACTAAAATCTTCATGCTTTCTTTTATGCGTGCAAGCTTTAACAAATTGTAATGGTTAGAAAATTATTAGAAAAAAGTTCATGTGTTCTTTAATATTTGTAAATAAACGTAAGCATAATTTTATACTCGTGTATTTTAATTTTTTTTTTATAAATAATGATAGGTGCTTCTTGGTTTGACCTTCAGTCAATTTTAATCAGGTTTTGTCTTAAATAAGATCAAGAAAGACCTTAAAGCCTTGGGAGAGAGTAGTGGAAGGTAACCATGGATTTGGGAAAAATTGAGTATGATAGGCCTAAGTCCTCTATGGTCAATGGGCTGTAAAGCGATAGAATAAGAATGATAGGTGCTAGCTAGTGTTCATTTGTTGCACATGTCGATTCCCTTTGCTGACACTGCAGAGAAGTTGAGGAAATTATGGATTAGTGCTAATCAAGCGTCCCAGCTGGCGGACTACAGGGTGGACCTGACGGGCAGCTTGCTTGCTATTGGCCTTTATGGTAGTTCCCAGATGTTGAGGGACACAGCACGTTTGATTTCACAGGCTCTAAGAGACTAAGTTATTACTGAGAGAGTTCAGAGAAAGAGAGAGAGAGAGCTATCGTTTATAAAAAAATTAAATAAATCAATAGCAGGTTAGGATAATGAGATATGTTATTCATTAATACTGACAAGTCAATGATTTCATTATATAGGCTATGGATTAATTTGTATACATGAAAGCTCTAAAAAATTTTTCATCTTCTGGTCTTTACATTCACTTATTAATGAATAAACAGTAACAAGGGTTCCATGTAGACAAAGTTTTATTATTTATGTTCAGGTTCCATCTATTGCACAAGCGCAGTTAACCAGAAAAACAAGGTGAGTGTGCATTTATTCTTTAAATTCATAAAAATATTTTTATTGGGGAGAATATTTTAAGAGCGTGGGGGTTGATATTATGAGTGTTACAGAGACAATTTACATTAATTTTAAAGTATTTCGAGGGGAAGGTAAGATACAGACTAAGCTAAGTACTTTGATAAAAAATTCAAAATTGTTTTTATCAAAATAAAACTAGTATAGATGAATAGATCTTGCAGAGAACATTCCAAAAACACCTCATTTGTGATTATATCTTAATTATAAGAGAATTTTTATGATTTTTTTTTTACTAACAACTTGTGACCAAATTTTTCAAAATTTAACTTAAAAACTGCATATCTTGAGAGTCTTGAAAGACAGAAGGTTCAAATTTTCACCACCTATTTGTGATTATGTGTAGATAATTCATGTGATATATATTTATTTAATTTTTATGTTGATTAATAAGAATTAGAATTACGATCAAAAGTAAGTATTGTAGTAAGTATTTTGTCAGTTTATCTGTGCAAGTGCTATCATCGCCTATTTAAAACATAAATGTGACTTTTAAAAAATGGCTAAAAGGTCACCTAAAATTATATTTTTTATTGGATTTGAATTAAAACATCAAGATAACAAAGTAAAAATTGTGGTTTGTGTTTCAATTGTATTGATTTAATAAGATTGGAAAAGACTTTAAATAGAAAGCTGACATTAATCTTTAAAATAGTGTAATGTTTACTTCCAGTAAAGGTCATGTTTCTAAAAATTGACCGAAAAATACAGCAGCATGCTAACTTTTAAGTAAAATATCTTTTTTCTGAGAGGGGGTTTTGCAAAAATAAAACACATTTTTAGACAGTATAAAGGTCAAAGCATATGAATGTATTAGATTTATTCATCTACATTGAGCTGTGGATACTGGAAAAAAAAATAAAACCTAGTTCATCTTTATATAATCTTTGTTAAGAAAGATGGCTGACACATGGTCACTTCGAATCAAAATATCTTTCTTCTGAGAGTAGATATCTTAAAGAATGTGCACATTTTTAGAAACTAGAAAAGACGAAGAATATGAATATATTAGTTTTGTTCCACTATGTTAAATATTTTAAACATAATTAATTTATAAACTTACCTGTTGTTACCGAGTAGAAAAATCGAACTTAAATAATGCAGATTTTGAAATAACATTAATTTTCATAAAGGTCTAAATTTGCATGAACTAAATTAATATATATTAGGGATAAGCAACAGACACAATCTAGATCGCGATATTGCACTCACTTTCGGCCGCTTAAATAATAGACACCATTTTTAAGGTCATTTCCGGCAATCGCAAACCTTATCAGAAATGGGTTTATCAAAGTACCTAATCTAAGCACACATTTTTTTTTATATATTTTTTTTAACTTTTGTAATTTGAAGTTCTGACTTCGTTTTGTTTTGACATATATAAAAAAAATTGCAATTGCTGCAAAGGCTAACATCTATTATAGATTCTATAGAAGGAATCCAAAAAATATAATACTTAATACTATAAACAAACAGTCTAGATGCCATTGACCATGGAATCCTAGTCACTGAGTTTCTGAATAATTAACATATTTTAGTCACTGAGTTTCTGAATAATTAACATATTTGAAAATTTATTCTAATGCCATTAATGCAATGTTAGAATTGTCACACAAAGTAAAATTGGTTAAGAATGTTGTAAACATTTGTTTAGAAACTGTTAGGGTTAAAGTGAGTTCAAGCAGATTAACAATAAGTTGCATTGCATAAGTAACTAGGCTAAAACTAAAGCTTAAGCCTTAGGCCTAGGCTAAGGCTTAATCAAGTTACCAAACTATGTAAAGGTAAGACTAAAACTTAATTTTCCAAGGTAATCTGTGAATATAATCCACAGATTACCTTTTACTGGATACAAAAATAAAATTGAAGCCATGATTAATCGTTAACAAAAAAAACATCCATGATGCATCAACACATTGACGACATTGTTATGACATGAACACAGTCGAAAACGTGCCATATTTATAAAATAAGTGATACTAATAATAGTAACAATAAATAAAATCATTATGTTATTGAAGATGAGTTACAAAACATGATATTGAAGTTTTAAAACTTACGGTCGCCTTCTTCGTCGATTTCAAAATCCTCTTCATCTTCCTTCGTCACCTGCAACACATCCGCCATTTTCAACGTATTTACCACGAATATGGCTCCGTGTTCACGATTTATCGGCTGACTTAGTATAACGTAAAAATGAATCATGTTGGTTACATGTCATTGCAAATAGTACAATTTACCAATTCAAAATATAATTATTTACAAAGTTAACAAATTCATAAAATGTCCTAAAGAAACTTAAATCTTAATTTAACTCAAATTCTTATCAAGCGCGGAATATATTTCGATAATCTGTAATTGATTTTATAAAACTTATTAATTTTATCTTTTAAAATTATGCCATACATAGGAGGGGTCATATATTTTTAAAATAATATTTACTTGTTCCCCATCATAATGCTTTTTTCAAACCGATTCTTAACGCTTTGTCACACCTCCCCCAAGCCTATATGACCCCATATAGCAAAGTATATATATACATATATATATATATATGTGTGTGTGTGTGTTTGTATATATTAAAATTGTGTTAATATCATATATAGATATATAAGTAGATTAAAAGTTAGATATATATATATATATGGTATATATCTAGATAAATCGTTTGATTCATAATTCATTATTCATCAGTGTCATGATATAACCTGACTTCTAACAATTATCATCAATCATAAAAAATGGCAATAGTAATATCAGCAATAATTAAAAAAACTTTCAATGCTGTATGTTTTATTATATTAGTTAATATTTTTATGCAGATAAATTTAAAATTGGTCATTATGAAATGAAATAACTGGATCAGTTTTATTTAACAGATCTGGGATGCTTTCAGGCTTCGAAGATGGAAATTTTTATGGAGTCAACAGGAAGCTAAAAAGAAATGAGTAACAAGAAATTTGATTGGTTGAAACAAAATCTGGGGCAAATTCGAACTTGAACGGCAAATCACTGTTTATGTGAAACTGTTCCCAATAGTAATTGTGAAATATTAACTATTATAGAATGTCCTTACCTGGAAAAAATAAATCAGATGTAAAAGAAAAAAATCAGAATATACAAGTGGCTGTAAGATGTCGGTAAGTTTTATTGTATATTTAATACGACTTTGATGTGGGGAAAAGTGGTCAGACCAAGTCCAAATTATATTTGATTTTGAAGCATCTCCACTGCGTATTTGAAAACAAGATAAGTACTTTATTAGTATAATTAGTAGGATGGGTATCATATTCATTGTTTGGAGATGGCATGGCAACCTTCTATTTGGGCTGCAAAATTATCATTCATATTAGAGGCTTTTTAATTTTTCAAGGTCTGACAAGAGAAAATCGCCCTCTTAAATGTTTGAACTATCACCAGACCAGGCATTGCTTATTAGTAAAACATTGAAATATTTTAAAACATCAAATTCTGAAGAAAAAATATATCAATATTTGCCCAAAGTACTCGAAGGGTTGGTAGAAGTAGAACATTATATAATGCATACTGAAGTTGAAGTACATTTTATATGATATATTTGACCATTGATTTTAATAATAATCAAATAAATTGTGACTCATTAGTGGCATTATAATTGTTACACTCAAAATCAGTACTATGACCACAGCCCTAATTCAAACAACTTGGGAGTCCAACAATAAATTTAAGAAGAAATTGGTCCCCAGAAGGACTTGGATTCAAATATCCAGCATGTTATCTTGTTTTTTTTTGTGTGTGAGAAATATGAACAACGTCCACTGAAGTTCAGATTCTGGGTTGCCGCTTTAAGCTTTATTGAATGCAGCATTGTATGTTAACACTTGTTATCATGTACATTATGGTGGAGCTTAAAAATAAAAATATTGAATTTTTGCTATCTTACCCTCTGAAAGTGTTTCTGCCCGTGTAAAAACATTATTAAAAAAATTTGACATTCTTATCTCATCATTTAGAGGTAGCTCAATGATGTGAAAGTTGATAAGAAAGTCAAGTTATTGCGAAAAACAAAACATGTGGACTTTTATTATTATTTGATAATTGATTCAACTAAATGCAATTAATAAAAGTTACACACACTATTATTGCTTGGTAAATGAGTAAATGTAAATGAAATTAAATGTTAATGTAAAATTTTAGTAAATGAGTTTAAAAAAAAAGTTTGAAGAAAAATGTTATTAGCTGCTAAATTATGATACTGCTAAAGCTTCAAGTGTCTACTTCTTGCTGTTAGGATACATATCTCGATGTTTCTGGACAACCTGTATAGTAGAAACTGAAGTTGTGGCTCATCATGTGTCCTCAACCTACCTTGTGAATTCCTGAATAAGGGCAACTCCGTGTTCGGCATGATCATTAACGACCTTAAGAGCGAGAACGGTTTCCATTAATTGCATTTAGTTGAATCAATGATCAAATAATAATAAAAGTCCACGTGTTTCGTTTTTTGCAATAACTTGACTTACTTATCAACATTCACATCATTGAGCTACCTCTATATGATGAGATAAGAAGGTCAAATTTTAATGTTTTTTACACGGACAGAAACACTTTCAGAGGGTAAGACAGCAAAAATTCAATATTTTTATTTTTAAGCTCCACCCTAATGTACATACTTTGCAAAGGTTCACTTGGTTCTGAAGGCGGCAGATTGAATATCAAGATCTTTTTGTACATAAAACTTCAAATCTATAAAGCTAGTCTAAGTCTGTTTTTTTTTTATGAACCATACTATGTCCATACAATTGGTAATTGAACTTTTTCCCCTGTTAAATTATATGGTTTTAACATTGCCAAAAATAAAATTCATAGGTGTTTTTATTCTATTTGTTTTGAAAAGTTTGCCTTAATTTTACTCCATTCTCAAACTCTCATATAAATGTTTGAGGTTAGAGGAGAAATCACATAAGACTCCACATCGAATACTTTTTCCTTCGAAACAGTCAAGCTTTCTACACTGCTTTGCCACCAGAACTTCTAAAAGTTAAAGTAACTTTAGTACTAATTCATGAAAAATCTAAAACTTCTTGTGATAAAAAATAATTTTGAAAGTAACCCTAGTGTATATGTTAAAACTACTTACAAGTCTACTTATAGAAACTGAGACAATGGTCTGAATTTGGCTGTATTTAGTTTTTTTTTAAAGTTTACTAACAACATAAAAAAAATTAGAAAATGACAAATATTTGTAGTAAACTGGCTATATATAAAATTAGGCAAAAAAAACAAAAAATAAAATAAAAAGTTCCAGCTCTTGGTAAATTGCCTTAAAAAAAAAACATTACATAATTATCACACAATCAAAATGAATAGATTGAGGTGGGTAGGGCGCATAGAAAGAATAGAAAACAACAAAGGTCCAAAAGCAATATATCAGGCAACACCCAATGAGAAAAGGCCTAAGCGCAGACCAAGAAACAGATGGTTAGAGGAAGTGGAGACAGACCTTAAAGCCATAGGAGTGAGAGAATGGAGGAAGAACACCATGGATCAGGAAAAGTGAAGAGTAGTATGGCAGGCCAGGGCCCTAAATGGGCTGTAGAGCTTAAGGAATAAGAAGTATCGCACAATATATTCTTAAATAACCATGGGCTAACTACGGCCTGCTGGCCAAATCTAGACTGTTTTATATGGCCTGCCACTCGTTTCAGAGTGAAGCACAGGCTGCACAGCACTAGCCTTTTATGTTATGACTTTTACCTGTAATGTACATCGGTCAACACTCCATCCATCTGCTCTTGGTCCAGCCAGCCGATCAAATTTACTAGCCCAATCTTGCCAGTGACTGAAAAAGTTTGCCCACCCCTGTTCTAGATAATCCATTTGACTGTCAATCTGAGGGGTTGATCTTCGGTGAAGACCAAAGGTGGTTGGTCGTTGTGCTAGTCACCTACCTGTCTTTTGTGGTATCTCCACATCCTATTAATAGTTTGATGGATCTAAGATATACAAATTTTATCCTTAAAAGGACTTAATGAATGAATTAATTTCATTTTTTTATTTTGTATAGATCATGTCTTCTTAATGCTGCCATAATGTTATTTCAGACCTATCAACAGCATAGAAAAAAAGCAAGGAAGCTGCTCAATTTTAAACTGTGATCGTGGCAAAAAAGAAGTTACAGTGAAGGAAAGGACAGGAGTCCATCCATTTACCAAGACATATACATTTGACCATGTTTTCCCGCAAGATTCAGAACAAATTGATGTTTATAAATCAGTTGTTATGCCAGTTGTTGAAGAGGTACTTGCAGGCTACAACTGCACCATATTTGCGTGAGTATTTATACATTAAAGCATTATTGACTCAAAAAACATAGTTTTTTTTCACACTATTAAAAAAATGGCCAAACACGATAGCTCAAAACTTAGATAATAGCATAATAGATAATCAAAATGGTTTAAAATACCATTAGAAAATAATATAAATAAATAAATGTCTGTGAAATACCTATGAAGTTGCTCTTTTGCTCTATATGGTGCATTATTGTGCTCTTTTATCAATTCATCAGGAGATCAGGTCAATAGAATCTATATGCCTAGAAATTAATATGAAATTTTAAACTTACATATAACAAGTAAATTATTTGGAGTAACACACATATAAATTTAATATAGAGATACATAGGTGTGTGTCATATGTTTAGGTATGTATTGCTATTTTAAACACATTTCTTGGCATTTAAAAGAAAATACATGTAATAATGTGCTTTCAAATAAAATGAGAATCTGTTACTATGGAACCTCTATTAATTACCTGAAGATAATTATACTAATATTATATTTCACAATTTGCTCTTTGTTATTCTTTTATGTTATTAATTATATAAACAGTTTTTTTACGGTTTTCAAACGATGGTTTTTCTGACCTACGAAAAAGTTTAAAATTCTTGACTGGCCACGAATAAGTTAATGAAGATCTAACATATTTTTATTACAATTGAATATCCTAGAGCTTGTTCTGGTTATGGCAAAAAGCTCTTATCCTATCCATCAAGTGTGATTTATGTGTTACTTTCAATTAATTATGCTGTATCTAAAAACTATTAAGCAAATAATTATACAAAATCTTAAAAGTAGTCTTTGACTCTCAAAACATTAGCTATGGACAAACTGGAACTGGTAAAACATTCACAATGGAAGGTGACCGAACAGAAGGCTTAAAATCTACTTGGGAAGAGGATCCTCTGTCAGGAATTATTCCTAGAGCCATGCATCAGATTTTTGATTATCTACAGATTCAGGTGAACTTTTTATGTGTTTTTGTGCAGATGCACCTTATATAATGTGTTTATTTGTAGAGTTTGTTAGACATAAATACATTTAACTTACTTCATTATTCTTATATATTTATAGAGTGATATTGAATACTCTGTTCGAGTATCTTTCATGGAACTGTATAATGAAGAACTTTTTGATCTGCTCGGCTCTACAGTTGATCCACTTAGATTGCGCATTTATGAAGATAATACCAAAAAGGTTTGTTGTAGCAATATGTAATTCTAGTGGCTGCAGATTGTCTTAATTTAAATTTTATATTTTTGGTAAAATACAGGTTGAGTGTATACAGTATAAACTATTTTAGATGTACAAGTTTTGTTAATAAATGATAAAATTTTATTAGGGCTCAGTAATTATTTCTGGCCTTGAGGAGGTTGTTGTACGAAATAAGGATGAAGTCTATGAAATTTTAGAACGAGGAACTGCAAAGAGATCAACAGCATCAACACTTATGAATGCTGTATCAAGGTGATTCTTGTAGTTAATGCATTCTTATTTATAATGTTAATTTGAACTTCACTCTAAATATTTTGGTAATTTTTAGTGTTTCATAGTTGTCAACTTTTATGATTTCATATTAGATTTGGAAAAAAAAGCCAATTTATATATAATTAGAACATATTTTCATTTGTGCTTTTTTATTAATTAGACACAGTGTACTTAAAAATTAGCTCCTGATGATAGTTTTTATTGAAATTCATAGTGGATGATTAAAAAAATGTCTGCTTTCAGCCGTTCCCATTCTGTTTTTTCTGTGACTATTCACATTAAAGAGAACACAATAGATGGAGAGGAGCTTTTAAAGACGGGTAAACTTTATTTGGTAAGCAAAGATTACTTTATAATGCAAAAATTCCGATAATTTTTATAGGATTTGATAATCTTAAAATGTAATATTTGTAGTTCACTTTAAAGAAAATGTCTATAACTATCCGAAATAAATTCCAACTGGCAGTGTGTTGTCTAAAAAGAAAGATTTATTTTTTCTAAAGATCTCTTTAGTCCATAACTTAAGTTTTCCATTACATGTATCATGTTTTAAAACAAAATTATATTAAACTAAACCTAGGTTGATCTTGCTGGATCAGAAAATATTGCAAGGTCTGGGGCTGTGGACAAAAGAGCTCGTGAAGCAGGTTAATTTCATTGTATATACTCCATCTTTAATGTTAATTAAAATTCATTACCCTCTTTATGTTGTTGTATGCTTATTCATGTGCAATAGTAAAACAGGAAACATTAAGTGACCTTTGTTAACAATAATGTATTACAGTGACAAAAATAACTTAATTTTCAAGATTTCAATTCTGATTTTTGTAGGAAATATCAATCAGTCACTTCTGACATTGGGGCGAGTTATAACTGCTTTAGTTGAGCATGCTCCTCATATTCCATACAGGTATTTGTAGACTTTAAAATACAAGTCATATTGCATTTAAAGTTATAGATTTTATGAGTTTCTTTGGTTCATGAAGTTAATAAAAATTCTTTGTTTCCAACAGGGAAAGTAAACTTACTAGACTTTTACAAGATTCTTTAGGAGGACGTACTAAGACATCCATAATTGCTACAATATCTCCAGCTTCTTCTAATCTAGAAGTATTGTCTATTTAAAAATAGTTTTTTAATTAATTTAATATTTAAAAAATTTGTTTATATTCCCTTTGGTTTTATTATGTCTTTTTTCCCCAAATCAGGAAACTCTCAGTACTCTGGATTATGCCTTTAGGGCAAAGAATATCACCAACAGACCAGAGATAAATCAGAAGTTAACCAAAAAGGCATTATTACGGGTCAGTAACATCAATGATCTAATCTATTTTTAAATATAGAAGCATAATTATTGTAAAGGGTCATAATCAAATATATGAAATACCTCAATGAATATGCTTTTTTATTCTCTTTTTTCCCAGGAATATAACGAAGAGATAGAAAGACTGCGAAGGGATCTTCAAGCCTGCAGAGAAAAAAATGGTATCTATGTTGCTGAAGAAAATTATGTGTAAGGAATTTTTGTATCTTATATCCGCAGTTCTCAAAGGGTGTGAATGTATGTCTGCGAGAAACTCTCAAATAAGTTCAAGAATAAAAGTACTTGTTTTCACAATTGGATACCATTGGCACATTGCCAGAAATGGCTCTTGTTGATGTCCATTCTTGTTTTCAAAGTTATGCCTAACGCAAGTTAAAAGTAATTTCTCTTTCTAGTCATCAGAAAAATCTGCTGTCTCAACAATGTTTTCACAACTAGGATTCATAATCCAGTTGTTCTGAACCCTGCTCCGTTTCAGTTTCGGGAATATATTACAGAATTTCATGTTCTAGATTCTGCAAATGATCTATGATCAACGCTTAGATAATAGAAACGCTTGATAGATCAATGTTTGAGTCTTCATCAACACATGAAATTGTTTGGAAGATTGCAAAATGTCCATCGATGGAAGAAAATATTTTGTCATGAAGTTTAAATTTTAACTAGTTATTTGCAATTATGTTGGCAAGATGGGTTGCTTTAAAAGAGAGTATATGTTGCTGCGTATCTCTGCATAACCTTTCCCCACTGGTTGAGAACCACTATCTTGTACTATTGTGCATATTGTTTGTCCTTTGAAAATATATGCTAATTAAATACTTTTTTAATTTTTAACCCTTTTTGGACATGCATTATTTTTCATTAATTTCTTAAAATTATTTTTAAAAAAATTACTATATTACCTGCACTAATTTTTGTATAGTGACCTTTGCTGATTTTGGTGTTTTGTATTTTCAGTGCAATGCATAATAAGATTAGTCAACAAGAGGAAATGATTCAAGAACTGGAAGACAATATTGAATGTTTGAAAACAGAAATGAAAAATGTAAGATTTTTATTCTTTTTGTTTTTCATATGCATTTAGTACATGTACTGGTTTTTTATGTTTAAAATAATGTTAAGGAAAATTAATGTACACTTGTATACCTTTTTCTTCTTTTTTCAAATTTCTGAAAGTTATCAGATCTGTTTTCTGATACTAAAGAAGAGCTTAAAATCACATCTGAAAACTTGGCTGAAACTGCTCAGAATCTTCAAGAAACAACTAAAACACTAATAAACACAACAGAAGAACTCAAAACCACTATACAAGATAGAGATGAGAATAAATTTTTACTGGAGGAGCACACCAAGACAGAACAAATTCTGTTTTCACAAGCTAAAGAGGTCAGATTTCTGTAAAAGTTGGTTCTTATTGATCAACTTTTTAAGGAATCATTAAAATTAATTATGATTCTTTTTTTTTTTTATTAACAGTTGTTACAAACAGCTGAAGCCTCAGTTTCAGATGTGGGAGGTCTACATGACAAAATTGATAGAAAAAAAGCAGTGGAATCCCATAATGAACAAGAAGCTTCTAACTTTAATGAAGATCTACAAAATATGCTTCAGATTATTCAAGATATGATTAAGAAAGTGCGCTTAGAGGCTGACGAAATTAATAATAAAGCTTGCAGACAGATAGGTTAGCCTTTATAAATGAATTAGCTACATATATGGTTGTTTTTCTTTCTGTTCTTAAAAACTGCTTAATTTTTAATTTTAATAACATATAATTTCTAAAAAAAAAAAAAATCTTTTACTGATAAGATGAGCTAGCACTACAACACAAGAATGAAGTTGTTGCAAGTAAACAGAATTTAAAGGATTTCCTTGATGCGATTGAGAGGGATTTGAAAGAGAATTTGCATCAACATAAAAACCACTTTTCCACTGAGGTAGACTGGGGAAACATAACTTTAGAAAACTGTGCAAAAATGCAGGTAAAATTAGCAACATTCTGTAAATTATTCTATTGAAATAAATCTCATTTATGACAATGAACATTGCTATAAAAGCATTGTAAGCAATAATTTTTATTCTAATTAGGAAACTGCACGAAGAATTTGTCAATCAATGCTGTCTGAAGTTTCTGAATCTCTTGTAGCCCAGAAGAAAGATTATCTAGAGCAAAGCCTCATTCTATCTGAATCCTCCAAACTTTTATGGCAAAAGGTTGTTATTGTTAATTAATAAGATTATTAAGCACCATTGACAAATGATGCTGTCACAAATAATGAAATGAATGAGACCATTGTATAAATTTGCTAAGTAATGGTTTTAAAATGTGAAACTACCATTCTTCTATAATCACTATACATGTACACTGTATTTGTTTTATTGATAAGGATTTATCAGAGTTTATGATTGGCTGATATTACTTCTGATTAAATCAGTAACGTAAACAATTATTCACAGTTAAACCAGCTTTGTTTTTATCTATATTATCCATTATTGAATTATCAAAAATGTAAGCTTTTTCTTCAGCTCAAATAATGTTTAATATTTAAAATAATTAGTTGTAAGTTAATGAAAATAGAGCCTGATACTGAATTTACAAATTACCCTCACCACCTAAATTGTCACCCTGCCCCCTCTCAAAGAAAACCAGACTTGTTAATATGTCAAAAATAATTTAAAATATAAGTGACTATCATAGAATAGCAGGAATAATAGACTGAGATCACAGCAGAAACATAACATTACATTATAAAGAAACAATTAACATAACTGTTTTCTTTCATCAACGTCAGCCTGGCACCAGTAATTGGCTCAATTTTTTTTCAGTGATTACATTTAAAAAAAATTATAAAAAAAAGTTTTTTTTAAAATTTACATCAAATTTATTTTATTTTGCATTGGATGTAGATTAGTTTATATGTGTGTTTATCTGTTGAATTTTTTTTTATATAGAAAATATTTTTGTGCTAACATACAATTTAAAATGTAAAACAGTAATACATTTAACGATAAACTTGTCTTTTTCTTATTAAAGACCATTTTAATTCTCTTTCATTTGTTAAATAATACTTTGTGGTTAGTTGAAAAAGTGAAAATAATTCTGTGCAGAAGGAGCTAATAATATTTTGTATTTTTTGGAACTCTGAAGTTTAAAGTAATTAAAAAAAAATTTACCTTACATTTATAATTGCAGAAAGAGGACATGTATCTAGCTATGACCAAATGTCAAACTGAAGTGATTGCCCAGTTGTCTAAAGTTATTGTAAAGAGTGATAATTATCTAGCTGAGCTCAACAGACAAAATGCAGAAATGAGAGAATATCTCAAAAATGCAGAATCAAAAGAACTAGATTTAGAGCAGGTTGGAAATGTGTTTTAAAAAAATAATTTAAGAAAAGAATTCCTTAACAACCTATCACACAGCTTTAGTGCAAAAATTCAAATATTTTTTTGTTTGAGTTTGTGGATAGTTGTATGTTATTTAAAAATTTCCTTCCAATTACATGTACATGTATTTATTGATGTTATAAATTTTACCAACAAAATATGAACACAGTACATGTACAAGCCTGAAATCAATAAATCTTAAGTTAAATCATTTAAATTATAAACTTAATTTGATGGCAATTCATTTTTGTTTAATCTTTCTCTTTAACATTTATACTAACAGAAAATAACGGAGTTGTTTTCTTTGAGAAGACACCAGTATAATGAAATGCTAGGAAAGGTAAGCTATAGTTTGTTTAACTTACATATCAATTTACCAGGTACATATATATATTTAACCTTTGAAGTCATTTTATTTTTATCTGTATAAAACTTCCATTAAATTTTAGACTCAGGCTCATTTGGAGAGGCATCAAAATTCTAATGACTCATTTATGTTCAATCTGAAACAGTAAGTACTGTATGAAACAATTACATGTACTAACTAAACAGTTATTAATTGCTTTTTAACTTTATATTAGAGGAAAACATTATTTTGTAAAATACGTAGGATTGTGAGTCTTCAAACTAATTAGTTAATTTTTATAATTATAATTTTATAATAATAGTTTCTTTAAATAATTGAGACTTTCATTTAAAGTATTCAGAATGTGGCATTAGTTAAAACTACATTTTTACAACAAAAAAATATATTAAAATTTCCATTCTAGGAAAGAAGGAAAATTTACCAATCTTATTGAAAACCACATGGAAGCTTTAAAAGAGCAAGTACATGCCTGTGCAAAAGAAACTTGTTCAACTATTGACAGGGTAACATCTTGAATAACTATTTATTTTACATTTTTTTTAAGAAGATAAACAAAAAAAGAGTCTAGAACTTTAATTGCATTAAAAAAAATTTAACATTTATGCTAAAACATTTTTCAGACAACACAGATATTGAATAGCAGGGATGAAGTTTTTCCGCAGACTGTCAACAAAATAGCCGATGCAGTTGAACAGAATAATGAGGTAACAAATTGTATTTTAAAAGTGGATATTCCATCATGTAATCCTAAAAGCTAATTATCATATTTGATTTTAATTTTTACAAGTATTTTTTCCACTCTGTTATACAACAATTGTTATTTTTTTTATTATATTACTTGTACCCATATTCATAGTCCTCAAAGCTTTTATCATTCTGGAACTATGTGCTGTGTTTACATCTTCAAAGATCAAATTATCTGCTGTAGGTTTTTTATGTCTAAGTAGAATATAAAAAGAGTGGGGTTAAAATTTAAAAAACAAAAATCAAGATGAGTACATGTGTATTCATTCTTTAAGGATAGGATTTTTTTTCTTTTCAGACTAAATATACATTATTGGATTACATGATCTGTATTACACTCAGTGTTGGTTGCAGAATTAAGCATTACTTCTCATACATGTTCTTTTAAAATATATGCTCCATTTTGTCTAGTTTCAGATAATTTCCATAAATTGGGAAATCTCAACCCTTCATATAAATTACAATACATGTATTACAATGTATTAATAATACATGTTCTTAGTAGATGTAGTATGGTGTAATAAAATGGAGTCAATTTTTTTTCTTCAGTGTGTCAATGAAGGGTATGAGACAATGGAAAAAAGAATTTCTCATCTACAGGAAATTTCTGAAAATTTTAAAAGTAAACAGCTTCAGAATATTGAGGTTAGTTTTTGTTTTTACCACTAATAAGATTCCTAATGACACTGATACATGTATAAACTATTTACAAGAAAAAGCTAACAATTTTCATTACTCTTTGTTTAAATAAATACATGTATTCACTTATCTAAAATATGATAAAGAATATCATAAAATTCTCAATTATTTTGATTAGCAAATCAGAACAATTTGTCAAGACTACACCACCACTGTTGGCAAATGTTGTGATGAGGAAAGCATTCGATTTCTTAAAAACATAGATAATTCGTCCAGTTTGAATGCAACATTGTCCTCTACACTGAATAATGGACTTCAAAGGCCACACGATGAGATATATTTGACTAAAAGCAAGGTTGAAGATTTCTTTACCAAAACATTAATGAAAGATATTCCAACAGGTAACTTTAGCATTAAATGTCTATCAAATGATTAAGCCATTCAATGTCAATATACAGTTAGATCTCAAATATCTTTGTTCGTGTTTCATAAAAATAAAATTTATAAAACATATAATTAATTAGTCTTTTAGTAAAGACTATTGCTGGGAATAATAATACGCTCAATTTTAACTCTGTATATAGCATTAATCACAGTGCATGGGCTGCTGATGAAATACATCTATTAATATCTTTAAACTTTTTATGCGGTTAGATGATAGAAAATTACAGAACATATCCCATATAAATTGAAACAAATCATAATTTACAACTTTACAAGTTTTTTTTAAACTTACAATGAATAAGCTAAATTTCCATTTTAATATATGTACCTATTTTCTCTACTGAAAGGACTAACTCCTCAACGATGTGAGTTTAAATACCCTCAGAAATTGGTAAAAACTGATGATCATGACTTTCTGCTAGAGACATATCGAAGCCACAGAGTTTCTCCTGATCTTTTGGTTGTAAATCTGGAGAGACAATTGGATGCCTCTACAGAGGATGTAAGGCCTGGATCCACAGAGGTGATTCTATCTAATATAAGTCTTATCTGTCTGTGTTTTTTAAAACTCAAGATCTAAAAATTGTGTAACCTTAGAACAGCAGTTGAGAATTTTTTAAAATCTATTATTATCAATTTGAAAAAAAAAATGATTTAAATACATGAAGAAGACAAAAAAAAAATAAGATTAAAATATTCTTCAATAATAAAAAAAAATTAGTATTTTGTCATTAATAACTAGGTAAATTACAAAGAAAACTATTGACAATAAATGCTGTTTGTCAACAATTTTAAACATATGCTACATGTATTAGGGAAAAGAAGAAAATTATTAAAATCATAATAAATCTATATTTATTTTTTATGCAGCTGGTACATGTACATGTATTATATTCTTAGTAAAGAATGTAAAGCTTGTTCTAAATATTCTTATTTAGAAATTTACTCTAATCTTTATATGGAATAGATTTGTGACTATGTAAATTAAACTTCATATTCCTAGTGATTTAAAAAAAGAGGTACAGATTTGCGCTAATTTTGAAACCATTTTTATGTATTGAAAGTAAGAAAATATTCTCAGTTTTAAATATATTGAAAATTATGTTGTTGAGGATTCGGTGATACATATCTAGCTGAACTAAACTAAAACTGTTGAATTTTAGTCAGTCTAGAAATTCTATGCATGTATTCACTTTTTAAAATCATGTCTATAAAATATGGGAAGTTTTTTGTATATTTTGTTTCCCAATAGAACACATCTTTCTTAGTTTTTAATCTAATGGTTTTGGAGATGGAAATATAAAACAATGATTAAAAGGTAATTGGTCTTTTGGGAATACTTTAAAAACTTTCTTATCCTTAACCCTTGGTTCTATTAATTTTACCTGTAACTATTTTTATTAGGACATTTATAGCAGCGCAGGCAATCTGAGCAATGCATCTGGAATAAGCACATCCGGCATTTCAACTACAAGTGCTAAAAGCAAAGTAAGTAGTTTTATCTGTCTCAACACACATTGAAGTATAAACATTTGTATTGATTAAAAATGTGTAAGTGCATATTTTTACACTTTTATTTACAGATTTCATCCAACATTTAGATATCTGTAATTTATTCACATTTAGTTCTCAGCAATCATATTTATATGTGTATGAGTTCTGTTCTAATATGTATTTTTCATAATTAAATTTGTTTGTATAGATTTTAACAATTAGTTGATTTGTCCATGATCAGTTTTTTTTCATTTCATTTTTTTCTTCTGTAGTATAAAAAGACATACTTTTATCATTATTTATTATCTCTTTAATATAGTACAAAAAATGTGCTTTTAAAATTGACAATAATAATATGCCCTGTCCCTCTTTATGTAGTTCAAAGGTTTCAACACAGCAAAGTATGTCAGTAAAACATTAATTTCTACTTATGTTAATGTTTTTAATTGACCAACTAACTTTTTCTCACTTTCACTAGTTTTTTTTTTTAAATCATGTATTATTTAAAATACTTTTTATATTTCATTCATACATTAAATAATGCTTACTTTACACAGTTCACTAGCAGTATTTGTAACATTTTATATTAACTATACATCATGCTTCTTGAGACATGTATATCTAAATTATCCAATAAGTGTTATTTCAAATTCCTCGGTTTCATTAGTTCTAAAAATATGCTCTTTTATTAAAAGGTCACATGCAAGTTTTTTTATTTCCTGTTACACCTGGATGATAAGCAGTAAAATAGATTAAAAGCTTACCAATTCTAATTTTTTATTTTAAATCTACTCTTTCTAGATGTCGGACTTTGAATCGAGCAAAGAAAATAGACCAAGGGCAAGGAAACCAACACAACCTGCATATTCTAAAATGAATTCTAAGTTGTCATCTAAAACACCATCCAAATTAAAAACACCAAGTAAAAATGCAACCAATGCCCAAATATCAAATGGTGGGAATGTTAGAACAAAACTCCCCTTCAGATCAACTAATCAAGCATCTTGATTTTGTTTTCACTTTATTCCTTTGTTTTTAAAGTGCCTCTGTTTAATCAAGTTATTGTTTAAAGTTAACATTTGATCAAAAAGGTTAAACAATTGTTTTATTAAAAAGTCCAAATTGTCTAGTACCAAAATATTATAGATTATTTTTGGCTTAAAAAAATTTTTTCAGGATTATACTTGACTAATATATGATAGGATATTTTTGAATATTGACCTTTTTTCTTTTTTTTTTAAGTTTATATATGAATGACAACTTAGAATGTTCCAATAAAAATCAATGTAATATTTAATGTGTGATTGGAGAATTGGATAGTCTTTGCCTGGATTCTAGTCGACTATAGCCGTGATTGATGTTGTTAGTTTCACTAGTCTGTTAGTTAAAGGCATATATTTTTTTTTTGGTTGTAATATGCTTGAAAGAAAAGGAAATTTTAGACTTAATTTTTTTTTTTCAGAGGCAACGCTTTGTACAGTTTTTGTTATTGTTATTATTGCAAGTAAAATAATTTTTTAAGATGTAGTACTTATCCATAAAATACTTCTGTAGCATAGTTCTATTATAATTTTTAAAAAATACTTGTGTTTTAAATTACATTGTGATATGATATTAACAGGACTTTTGACATTGAAAACTATAATAAAGTAATGGAAGTTGTCTTAATTTAAGCTTTAATTAGTTTTACTTCTTTCTGTCCTCAAATCTTATAGGTCACATTTGGACCTGTTCTAACATAGTGAGAAGGCTCAAATTCGGCACACTTGTAGAGTCTACTTAACAATACACTATTTTAATTTCCAGTCCATGAAATAACGCTTTGTAGAATTATGGAGCAAATTACTTTTAAGTGATGTTTTTAATAGGGGGAAAAATCACCTTGACACATGTATTATGTCAAAAAAATAAAAAGCAAAGCACCAGTGCAGAAGTATTTTTTTAAAATCTTTTATAGACTTAACAAATTAATTAAATTATATTAAAGTGTGCAAAAGCATTAGAAAGCTAAGTTCTTTTAAAACTAACACGCGTCACATAAAAAATATGAATAGGTTTATAAAAAAATGCACTATAAACTTATCCAGTAAAAAAATAACTCGTATCCAAATTTTATATAACTATTATCATTACTTAAGGTAAAAAGTAGGTGACTACAATGCACTGAGCTAAATTTGTCTTTATGTAAGTTGGTAATAAACTATGCATCTAGATGGGCACCCAAACTTATATTTAATTTTTGATCTCTTTCTAAAGTTATTGAGAAGCAATAAATAGATTTGTATATAACAACATTAAATGTAAATTTTTTTTATTTCTTTTAAACTCAGTCTAGTTATAATTTTCTGCCTGCACTGAACTGTATAGACATACGTCTGTAAATGTATCACATTGAATTATCAGTATTGGAATTATGCTATGACTGATTCATTTATTTAAATTTTTATCTGTTAATCTAAGTACATGTATATACATGTGTTTTTTACATTATTACTAACTGTAATGTGTTTATTTAAAATGATTATTGTAGCTATGTTTACTTTTCCTTATACACAGCTGCATATTTTTTACATTTTATTCAGCACCTCTCTTGAAATTCACTTAACTTTGCGTAATCAATACTTTTTAGTGCTTTAATTCCTGTTTGTGAAATATAGATTTTCCTTCCTGATTTAATTATGCCATTGCACATCTTTACCCAGTGGTTTAAGCCAGCAGTCTGCAGAAGAAAATATGCAAAAGCAATCAAAAGTTTAAACAAAGGAGATTATCAAATTTTAAGTCCTTATTATTTATTTATTTTTTTAGGTTTTTTTTCTTTCAAAGCTAGCCATGATCACACACATTAAAGTGGTACGGAGGGATAAAAAAGATAATTTATTGGTCAGTGGGAATAAACTTAAGAATTTCCTGGTCTACAAAAGTTAATTCATGAATTTTGCTGTCCATTGGGATGACGCTCACGAATATAATGGCTCAAAAGTTTGCCAACCACTGGTTTTCAGTTTAAGGTTTATTTTACTTGAATTTCAATAGGTGATTGTCAATTTTAAAGACTATTCCATCTATTTTACATTTACTAATCTTTTTAGATTCATGTAATAAAATCTTGAAGTCTCATATGTAATCTATTTTTGTATGAATGCTGATTAAAAATCAAACATTGTTTGAAATAGTGCATTCGTATCTTTTATTTTCAATGACTACCATAAAGAAAATAATTTATTTACAATTTCTTATTGCTATTTTGTTTTTTCAAGTGGTACTGGAAGTGCTCTAAAATAAAAATTGTATGTTATTTGAATCTTGATAATGCCAGTCACAATATTATCTCATGCCAGACTTAAGTAAAGTATGGCCTTTTAGGCAGCTGTGTGATCTGCTATCGCTCACCTATTGGTCTGACCCTTCTGTAAAATTTAAGAATCCATTATGCCCAGTGGGTCAAAAAAGTTTTCTCCCCTATGTCTTATTCAATCAAACCTAGATTTTTATTGATCCCACACATCTGGAAACCGAAGCTGGTATAATTATTTCAATTTAAATAATTATAAATACGAATAATTTGAATGAAATATTTTTTATTAAATAAAATGTGCAGATTTTGTTGTTTGGAAGGAAAATTTCCTCCTGATGGGCACACTTTTAAAACCAGCAGTGAGATCAAAAAGTTACTGGTATAATACATAAATACTGAAAATGTACTTTGTTTATCGATGATAACTGAAGAAAACAAAAACTATTCCATGACTGTACAATATTCTCAAGTCCTTTCGAGAATAAACTGTACTAGTAAATATATACATAACTTATGTTTTGGTATATTCAGTAAATCTGGCACGTCCTTTTCTAAGTATGTGATCCCCGAAACAGTCCTGGTTGGGTTACCATAGTCGCCACACTCAAAGGGCCGCTACCGCCTAAAGCTTCTTTGGAAAGCCTTTTTAATGCCCAGTACATTTCCGTAACGACATTGTTCCATAAATGTGAGCATTTACACTTGCTCGAGCATTGATGTTCGGTTAAAAATCTTTTGGTGAAGATTGTTCTTTTCAATTGAACATGATTAAAAACAAGCAATTCAGCCTGTTCCATTCTGGACACAGGACGTGTTAGCGCATTTTCATGTTATGTATCAGTACGTTTGTTAGCTTTCAGTAAATATTTGTAAATTTTGGAAATGTTTATACATTCAATTTTGTAATGCATATATCTGTAAAAAAATTATTATAAAGACGTTTCTTTATATTTGAAAAAAAAAATTATTTTCTCTTAAATCTAACTACAAGTGGTTTGTGGTTACTGAAATAGGACTCATAATTGAAAACATTCGAAATTGTAGTCATTTAATCGTCCGAAAACTCCGTCAATTGTTGCATAGCTCTGATACTTTCAATTAAACTCAGAACACAAGCTTACTATTTCATTTGATGAGTTTCTTAATAAATCTTGGTGAAACTACATGCTGCAGTATTTCGCACCAAATGAACGGGTTATTGAACGTACAAGATGTAGAATGGGGCCATATATATAATATATAAGCCCCTTAGGAGCCCTGAAGCCCGGCCCTCAGAGGTCCTATCGTGAAATGAACTTTTGATGTACACATGGCAGGCCAAGACCTACAAAATGATATATACATCATGGGTCTAGGACTTATAGTTGTTGAGATCTAGGGTGATGACGGACAGACAAAACGGGGACAAAAAATCTGGACGAAGATAATGTGTTCAGTGACGTAACTAGCATATTGGCGCCCGGGTCGTACTCTTGTTATATCACCCCGTTCCCGTGTCAACCATGTACAATGATGGTAATTTCGATGCCTATTCTATTATGTGCCCCCCTCCCGCCTACTTACGCCGCTATGTAATGTGCTTAGGCTATAATCCAAGATCGACTACATGTGCAAATAATCGTTCATTAAAAAAATATATAATGGAATCGAATATTTAGTCTAACTACTTTAGACACGATTGCTTAATTAGAAGACCTTTGAACTTTGGACATTATATTTCTGTTAGCACAGATGGAGTAAAATTCTCTAACATTTCTTATTAAAACATGAAGTTTTATCACAGTTTGCTAATAGGAACAGCAGGACTAACAAGCGCATGCTTGGTCACGTGGAAAACTATGTTTCCATGGCTTGAGCATGACATCAAACAAATTAGAATTAGCGGGCGACTAAGAAAAAGAGGTGATATGACTTCACAGCCTTTACTCATTGACACATTCGAAAAACGTGCATCTGAGAATCCAAAGAAACCTTTTATCATTTACGAGGGAAATGTTTACACCTTTGAGATGATTGATCAGCTGGCGTGCAAGGTTGCAAATATTGCCAAGAGCTGGGGTCTAGGACAACGTGATTGTGTAGCTATCATGATTCAGAATGAACCATCGTTTATTTGGACGTTTCTTGGTAACTTATTTGAATTTTTATTGTATAGTTTCATTACATTTTATTAGTAACATTTGCGTACTGTAATAAAATGCTTCGTTGTTTTTTTTTCTTTTTAAAAAGATTGATTTAAATGCGTGGCAGAACACATTAAAAAAGAAAATGCAAAAATCGACTTCAATTTTAGAAAATTAAAAAAATAATAACTGATCTATGCAGTCTGAACGTTGAGTGTCACACCATGCATCTATACACAGTCTGAACATTTAGTGTCACTCCATGGATCTATACACAGTCTGAACGTTGAGTGTCACACTATGGATCTATGCACAGTCTGAAAATTGAGTGTCACACAATGGATCTATGATTAGTCTAAACATTGAGTGTCACACCATGGATCTATGATTAGTCTAAACATTGAGTGTCACACCATGGATCTATGCACAGTCTGAACATTGAGTGTCACACCAGGGATCTATGCACAGTCTGAACATTGAGTGTCAGATGATGGGTCTATGCACAGTCTGAACATTGAGTGTCACACCATGGATCTATGCACAGTCTGAACATTGAGTGTCACACCATGGATCTATGCACAGTCTGAACATTGAGTGTCACACCATAGATCTATGCACAGTCTGAACATTAAGTGTCACACCATGGATCTATGAATAGTCTGAACATTGAGTGTCACACCATGGATCTATGCACAGTCTGAACATTGAGTGTCACACTATGGATATATGCACAGTCTGAACATTGAGTGTCACACTATGGATATATGCACAGTCTGAACATTGAGTGTCACACCATGGATCTATGAATAGTCTGAATATTTAGTGTCACACCATAGATCTATGCACAGTCTGAACATTATAGTTTCGCACCAGGGATCTATACACAGTCTGAACATTGAGTGTCACACCATGGATATATGCACAGTCTGAACATTGAGTGTCACACCATGGATCTATGAATAGTCTGAATATTTAGTGTCACACCATAGATCTATGCACAGTCTGAACATTGAGTTTCGCACCAGGGATCTATACACAGTCTGAACATTGAGTGTCACACTATGGATATATGCACAGTCTGAACATTGAGTGTCACACCATGGATCTATGCACAGTCTGAACATTGAGTGTCACACTATGGATATATGCACAGTCTGAACATTGTGTCACACTATGGATATATGCACAGTCTGAACATTGAGTGTCACACCATGGATCTATGAATAGTCTGAATATTTAGTGTCACACCATAGATCTATGCACAGTCTGAACATTGAGTTTCGCACCAGGGATCTATACACAGTCTGAACATTGAGTGTCACACCATGGATCTATGCACAGTCTGAACATTGAGTGTCACACTATGGATATATGCACAGTCTGAACATTGAGTGTCACACCATGGATCTATGCACAGTCTGAACATTGAGTGTCACACTATGGATATATGCACAGTCTGAACATTGAGTGTCACACTATGGATATATGCACAGTCTGAACATTGAGTGTCACACCATGGATCTATGAATAGTCTGAATATTTAGTGTCACACCATAGATCTATGCACAGTCTGAACATTGAGTTTCGCACCAGGGATTTATACACAGTCTGAACATTGAGTGTCACACCATGGATCTATGCACAGTCTGAACATTGAGTGTCACACTATGGATATATGCACAGTCTGAACATTGAGTGTCACACCATGGATCTATGAATAGTCTGAATATTTAGTGTCACACCGTAGATCTATGCACAGTCTGAACATTGAGTGTCACACTATGGATATATGCACAGTCCGAACATTGAGTTTCGCACCAGGGATCTATACACAGTCTGAACATTGAGTGTCACACCATGGATCTATGCACAGTCTGAACATTGAGTGTCACACCATGGATCTATGCACAGTCTGAACATTGAGTGTCACACCATGGATCTATGCACAGTCTGAACATTAAGTGTCACACGATGGATCTATGCACAGTCTGAACATTGAGTGTCACACCATGGATCTATGCACAGTCTGAACATTGAGTGTCACACCATGGATCTATGCACAGTCTGAACATTGAGTGTCACACCATGGATCTATGCACAGTCTGAACATTGAGTGTCACACCATGGATCTATGCACAGTCTGAACATTGAGTGTCACACCACGGATCTATGCACAGTCTGAATTTTCAATGGTACAGCCTATGTTCATGCATATTAATTCACATCAGCATATTTTAGAATATTTCACACTATTTTCGTGATTCTCTTAAAGTTTCTTTTTCTTAACTTACATGCATTTCAGTTGATATCATTCCTATTACAGGATTACAGAAACTTGGAATAACTGTGGCACTCATTAACTTCAACCTGCGTTTGCAGCCATTGATTCACAGCATACGTTCTACAGAACCTAAATATTTAATTGTTGGCTCAGGTGAGAACAAGTTGTTGAGAGTTAAATTTCATTGTCATCATCTTCAAAAAATTTAGTCAATCAAGATAAAAAAACATGCTTGTTCATTTAAAAGCGATACTCATCTGTGTGCCAGATCTGTAACATTTGCAACACGTTTATTTTACTCTAATATCTGAAAATAAATTTGTCTCATTTATCAGGTGACATATTGCTGGAAGCTGTATGTGATATTTTGGAATACATAGAAAATATTAAGGTATATGTTCAAGGTTTAGGCTCATTGCCTGCCCCTTCTGGACTTAACTCATTTGATGCACTGCTGTTGAAGACACTACCAGCTTCTGTACATGGGGTAATCAGGAAAGACATCTCATTAAAAGATACTTGCTGTTACATTTTTACATCAGGAACAACTGGTAAGTAATAATACTATGTACACAATTCTCTTTCCTCACCCCCTTCATTGGATATAATAATTATGCACATAATCCATTCATAGATAGTTAAAACATTAACTGTATGGAGAGGTGCTGCAAGCGTATCATGGATCACTGACAATCTCCACCAACTGAGGCCCCTCTAATCGCACATATCCAACAATTGCAAAGTCATTTTATGCCTATTACTAAATCCTAAAGACATGTGTCTAGGCTGCACCTGAGTAGAAACAGTATTTTACGCTACCCTTTTTCCATGATTAAGAACCAAAGTGATATATTTTCATAATTTGCAAGTTTAAATCATCTGTTCAAATAAAAAAAAAGAATCCAGAATTGTAAGCATCCTAAACTTCTCTAATTGTAGCTTATGATTCATAAATATATTATAAATATAAATACTAAACATGTTGCTCTGATAACTACTAACCAAATATGTCATTCTCTTTTACCCATCTTTGAAGCCCATTAAAAAGAGAGTTGCTGATCATTCCCTTGTTAAAGTTTTTTATAAAACAGAGTGTTGACTAATAAAAAGATTGTGGAAATATGGTTTATTGCATGATATTGTTACTAGTAAGAGGAACATGTTGTGTTGTGTTGAAGGAGAAAGAAAAGAAATCAGATTCTTGAGCAACTTTTGTTACACATAAACTATACAAATCATCATAAGTTAATTTGCATTCATTTATACAGTATAGACCTTATCTAACACAACATTACTTTGACACTGACATATTTGTTTCCAAATAAACTCTCATTCACTTGTAGCATCGTAACACATCTAGTAGTGTATCATAAAATTGTATCAAAAGAGATGAAGTAATTTTCAAAAATAGTGTTCTGCTCTTACTTTGATATATACAGAGATATGAAAGTCTATTTCTAGAATTATTGCCTTTTTTCAAATTGCTTTATTTTTTGAGGTAACCCAAAACCTGCTATCATTAGCCATGAAAGAACCTTGATGATATCATCCTATCTCCAAGTTGTGGATTTGTCTAATACTGATGTACTTTATATAGTACTGCCTTTATATCATAGTACTGGTGGAGGAATTGGTTTATATGGAGCTATAGCTACAGGTATTGTTATTACTTATTTGCATTCTTAAGAATTTCTCCCTTGATAATGTCAATATTATATAAAATTAGCAATATTTAAAAAGTTTTATGTCTTTTTATTTTCAGGGGCTACTATAGTGTTAAGAAAAAAATTCTCTGCCAGTCATTTTTGGTCAGATTGTTGCCAATATAATGTGACAATAATACAGTATATTGGAGAGTTATTCAGATATTTACTTTCTCAACAACAGGTCTGTTATTGCAAATTGAAAATGTGAACATTTATTCAATGAGTAATGAAAGTTTTAAAATAAAATACCCAGTAGGCTGTATTTCAACAGAGTGCCTAATAACTAAATATCATAGAATAACTATTAGTATTTAAGATTTCGGCTTTAAAAAATTATAACCATAGTTTGAAAATTTCTTACTAGACATCTGATCGGCATAGGTGTACGAGACATGCCTTCTTACAGGCTTCTTAAATTTTTCTACTTTTGTACAGATAACAACATTAATGTAGTTAGTGAACAAATGTTGGGAACACTAAAAAAAAAGATGAATTATGCACTTCTTCTGCTTCAATGGCCCTTAAGGGGCTAAAGGAATTTTAAAAAAGTAAAGTTCCCTTAGCCCTAACGGGCCATCGGGGCAGATGAAGTGTAGAATTCATCTGTTTCTATAAACTTAGCATATAAAGGGATTGTGTGGTTAGCACAATGCCCAGCCGCCTTTACTTCCCCAACTTAAGTCAGGTACCCATTTAAAGCTGGGTGGACTTGTGGGATAAACTTTGAAACACATTTCACCGAGGGTCGAACCCTGGACTCTCAGGTCGACAGTCGAGTATCTACACCACCTGGCCACCCATCCACTAAGGAATTTAACTTTATAAAATATTATTTACACTTTCTAATGAGGTATTGAAAGTATTTGGAAATAAAATAATGAATTTATATTCAGCTTATATTTTATATTTCAGACCAAATATGAAACCATGCACAAAGTTAGAGTCGCATTTGGTAATGGACTTAGGAAAGATATTTGGGAAAAAGTGGTTAAACGTTTTAAAATCCCAAACATAATTGAGTTTTTTGCTGCCACAGAAGGTGTTGGCTCACTTTTGAATGTTTCTGGAGTACCTGGAGCAATAGGACGCCTTTCACCTTTATTGGTAGGATATATTTGGATATAAAAAAATATTTGGGGGAAATTTTTTTTTGACAATTAATGCAGCACCAATCAAAGTATTTTATTTTAGTGTTCACTCATTGATTACTGCAATACCCTTTTATGCCAATACATAATAAAATTAAGATCAAGACCATTTCTAATCCCTGGGGAAGTTTGGAGTTAAAAGCAAAACTTTTCATGAACTGCTGCAAAACCCTTCATTGAGATTTTTAATTCATAATCAACATCAAACTGAATGGATTTAATAATTCATAACTGTCATGCTTGGGATCATTTTAACTACTTTGATTACACCATCTTATTTGTCTTTATTTTAATTGTAAAAAATATTCCACATCATTTAATTTTTTTTTTTTAAATAGGGTATTTTAGTTGGTTTAATAACAAAGTTGAAAAAATGGTTAGCTGAATACAAACTAAATTCATCAAAATATGTTTTTTTTTTTGTCAGAATAAAATTGATGGGAATATTAAAGCACTTGTTAAGTTTGATTTTGCTACTGCACAACCCATAAGAGATAAAAATGGATTTTGCATCAAAGTGAGCTTTGGTAAGCTTTAACAAAAAAAAAAAACTGTGTATTTTGTAATGAAAATAGCTTCCATTAAAATTAATTTTACTTTGGAATAACTTTTTTTTTTATAGTTAATCATTGTATTTTGTAATTATCATGTTTACTGTTCTTGACAAGGGCTATAAAGAAAATACAGTTACAAACATGATTTACAAAATAAGTATTATATGGGAATAGTGTGTTGTAAATATATAAACATTTTAATCCACAAATGTGGGTTAGGCTAGTTTGACTTACAACAACCCTTGTACAAATATATATATCAAATATATGAAGCACTTGGGCAAAGATAGCTTTAATTACTTCTCTTTACTATAGTAAGTAAAGTAAGTAAAGTTCCCTTCTTAGCCCTTACGGGCCATCGGGGCAGATGAAGTGTAGAGTTCATCTGTTTCTATAACCTCGGCATATGAAGGGATTGTGTGGTTAGCACAACGCCCAGCCGCCTTTACTTCCCCAACTTCAGTCAGGTACCCATTTAAAGCTGGGTGGACTTGTGGGACAACCTTGCACCAAATTTCACCTGGAAAAATTCCATGGGCCTCACCGAGGATCGAACCCTGGACTCTCAGGTTGACAGTCGAGTATCTACACCACTCGGCCATCCGTACTATATAGAGCATTTAGAGTCATAGTAGCCAAACCAACAATGTGGGTAAGGCTAGTCTGGCTTAAAATGCTTCATACAGTTTAGAGGTTTTGATGATAAAATTATGTTTAGTTTTTAATGAAAAACAACATCTGCAGTTTGGTTATCTTTTAATATTAAGAAAGGATTAAAGTTACAATTCTATGTCTATCTATAGCTGACAAATTTTTTTTATTAGGGGAACCAGGACTTTTCATAGCTCAAGTTCCTAAAACCTTAATAGAGAATGGAACACTGACAGTGTATCGTAGTTCAAAGGAAGACAATGAGAAAAAAATAGTCAGAGATGCATTTGTTAAAGGAGATTTGTGGTTCAATTTTGGTGATGTTTTCATCATGGATAAAGACTACTTTATATATTTCAATGACAGAATTGGAGACACATTTAGGTAATTCATTCACAGATTCTATAAATTTAAAACGAAACATCTCTTTTAAAAGTTCTGTACTATAAATGTAAACGGCCTACTATATAAAGGCTTTTTTTTGTTTGACATATTTTTGTGAAGCTGGTATATTAGTTTGTCTTACTTTCCAGTTAAACTAATTTATTAAACTAATAATTTATCAATTACATAATTTATCATTACAATACATACAATTTTTTAGCATTTTACTTTAATTTTAATGCATAAAATAATTTTAACTTGATGTTATCAATTTTCACAAACATAAGGATTAAAATTAATTTAATGTATATATTATTTCAATGCTGTTTTAATCATGTATACATTTCTTTAATATTAGATGGAAAGGGGAAAATGTTTCTACAGTTGAATTATCAAATGTTTTAACTACTGTGCCATTTATAGAGGATGCAAATGTGTATGGAATAAAAATTCCAGGTAATCAGTGATAAAGCATGAGTACTGGCAGTTATTACTCTTGGAGAATAATTTATGACTTGGGCGGGCAACCCAAACACTTGTCAGTTGTCAGAACCTCAAGCATTGTGGTGATGCCTTTCAAAATTCATTATTGTTGATAATTTAATAATTTCTGGGAGTAGAGGGGCCTTAGTTTTTAGCTTTTGTTAGGAGCCCCATATTTTCTGGCATATAGTAATATTTATTGGCCTATATAGCCTATGTGTATATGTTTAGGCAAACTTTGTTCAATAAGCTCAATATCATTAAATATTATTCTCTTTAAAAATGATTATGACTGGTAACACTCATGCCTCATCACTGCAAGTAATGTGGTTTAGATTTATAACATAATTACATTACCCCCAGACGTTTAATGTTACTGGATTTATAAAATTGGATTAACAAAAATAAAACCATAAAGATTATCTTTAAAGTAGTAATTATCTTTGTAACTGTTCTTTATATTTTTTAAATTAACTTTTAATAAAAATACCTATAAAATAGGTCATGATGGCAGAGCAGGAATGGTAGCAATTACTACCAGTCACGGAACATTATTAGGTGAAAAAGAATTAAAGGAGTTGCATGACCATGTTTGTGACCAGCTTCCGGCCTATGCCAGGCCATTGTTTCTGCGTCATATCAAAGAAGCTTTTCTTACCGGTACTTTTAAACAGAGAAAAGTTGAATTAATGAATGAGGGATTTGATTTAAGCAAAATCAAAGACAGACTGTACTATTTAGACAGGGAGAAATCAACTTACAGCATGTTAACTTCTAATGATTTGTCAAAATTTTTAACATCTAAATTATAGAATATTTATGTCATGAAAGCCAGTAAATCTTTTCAAATGATTTTAAAAATAAAAAATTATGGAAAGAGCTTATTATTTTTTTTTTTGCATACATTTTTTTGGAAAATATTCAACTGATTTTTTTTTTTTGGAATGATCTGTCTGTTTTTTATTTCTGTCATTTTTTTTGTTTCATGTAAATAAAAATGACCATAATTATTATACTTTTATACTAAAACTCTCATGTGGACTAAAAAATTACAATTGCAAAAGGTTTCAGAATGTTAGATAGTGTAAGAGATTTAACATTGGTTCTTAAGCCATCATTAGCAAAAATTTGATATTCAAGCTAATCTTAGCAAAATTAAAAAAAACATAGTTGATTTTTAATTGATGTATTTATGTAATTCAATGTGTTTAATTAGTGAAGTTGTGGCTATCATGATTCAGAATGATCCATCTATTATTCGGACATTCCTGGGTAATTAAGCTTTAATTGTCATTCTCTCATTGACTCAATTTTACACTATTGTTACTATAATCAGTAAATAATCTACACAAATTTGCTTTCAAATTTATTATACTTATTGCTTATTCAGTATTTAAGGCATGTTGTTTGCACTTGCATATTTGGAACATTTTAAGTGTAGTTATTAAAAATAAAAAATCTAATTTCACTGTGTTTTAAACTTTTTAAACATATTCCATGAACATTTCTATGTGTAACATGTAACATTATTCATGCATTCTTTGATGTTTCATGAACATTTTTTATATACAGTTAATCTAAATAAAATAAAGGACAATGTAATCAAAATTTTCATTCTTTTTTTTTCAAATGGCTTTCAAATAACGAATTCTCTCCCTTTATATCTCAAAGAAAATAATCTTGATTTATCAACCCATAATTTTCATACTAAATGTAACCATAATGTTTAGACTATTAATAACACTAAAAAAACAAAAAAAAACAATGGCAATATGTAATTTTCCTAAGGGTCCCATAGGCTAAATTAATCGAGAGATAGTGCATGCTGGCATGCTTAAAAAATCGATGTTTACTTTTGGGTTGTGGCAAGTTACATACACAGCCCCGTGGCCAGGGGGGGGCGTGCCCCCCCCCCCCGCTAGGTATGGAGTGCCCCCCTCCCCTCGCTTAAAAAAGAGGAAAAATTAAAGAAAAAGTAAAGGTGCCCCATTGCTGGGTATTGGTGCCCCCCTGTTTACTTTGACCTGGCTACGGGACTGTACATACATGAGGCCTATTTTTGATAAAGTAAAAGAAAAACTGCAGGTTCAAATCAATATTTCTGGTGAGGTGTAGATTTGCAAAACAAACTATAGCAATAAAGTAAGTTAGT
Organism: Bulinus truncatus; assembly: GCA_021962125.1. Classification (NCBI taxonomy): domain Eukaryota; kingdom Metazoa; phylum Mollusca; class Gastropoda; family Planorbidae; genus Bulinus; species Bulinus truncatus. The sequence continues at coordinate 14,693,812 of JAGDYQ010000007.1, forward strand.
CCGAGTTAGTCGAACTATTACTTGCATCTCATTAGTAAGAAAAAGTATTTTCTGATCCTTGTGAGCAGGTCCGGCCTTAGACCGATTCGATCGATTGCTCCAATTTGGGCCCCGCAATTTACTTTTATTTTAATGGTTGTTATTGGAAAAAAATAGAAGAGGGGCCTCGCAAATATGTGTTAAATTGTGCCCAACAAGCATCCGTTAAATTGGGCCCTGCTTGTGAGCAAGCTCTGTTTTGAACTAGCATGAAACTTTTAATTTCTACGTCTGCTACCACCCTTTTTTTACCATTAGCAAGTGGAGCAACTCAGCAACATAAACATTTGACAGAGGCCCCTAAATAATGGCTCAATGTTTGATTGAAGTGTGTGTCTGTGCGCGCAAGAGTGTGATTTGAGAGGGGTAATTAAGTTGTCCGATATTATCATGGGCTAAAGATTTACAGGCATCGACCCCAATGGATGTTAATGGGGTTTTACTTTTAGTCAAATCTTTCATAGTTGTGACAAGATTAAATGAAAATACAAATAAAATAATAATATCATAACTGTTTTAGTTGGAGCCACACTAAGCCCGACGAAGACCAGCAGGTGGCTGTAAGATCAACATTTGGCTAACATTTGTTTTGTTCAGACCTCGTCAGAGTATGCTCCGCGGACGAAGTACGACACATTTATGGAACATTGGCTCCGCTCGTTTACATTAATTGCATCCACCAAATCCATTTAGCTCAGTTAAGCTTTCGTGTTATAACTGATTATGGTCCACGATTTATAAAGTTTTCCCACTCCGTTTTCCCC